>JAENHJ010000024.1:0-134233 GCA_025330945.1 Mucuna pruriens | reverse complement strand
TATTATGTATTGCTAGGCTATCCGTCCCACCAGTGAGGCTAAGATGGATCTGGGCTGCAGGAGGTTTGAGCTGAGGCTAGGTGATTTGGCTTTGCTCGCTAAGAGGAGGAGCCTTCCCAAGGCTTCATCCTGGGGCATGTTCATGCATTTACTACTAACCTCGGTATCCAGAGGAGTCCAAAGGCCTTCTTCCTTTTGATAGTACCTTCTTCCTTCCTCTGTCTGGCTCTGGCTTTTCCCTGCTCGGCTTTCTCTCGAGCTATGATTAGTTTTCTTTCCTTTCCCTCGTTCTCTCTAAAATTTTTTACCTTCACTGCCTCTGAGGCCTTTATAGGCTTCGAGGCTAACCTGTTTCCACTCCTTCATGATCCCATGATTCGTAGTTCCACTCCTCCATGATTCATGATTCCTTCTGACATTGTCAATGGTCGACTTTCTACCTCCATGATCCCCTTGATGCGAGTCATGGAAGGTCCTATGGAGATCGGTATCGAAGGTTTATGCCCCAAACTAATTCGAGGTCTAATGAGTCACATTTTTATACACCTTGCAGGGACCTAAGATGATTGTTTTTCGGATCATTTGGTGCTTTTAAGACTGAGTATTAGCTAAGATTCATATTATGGACCTAGAAATGTGGAAATGCATAAATCGCTGCTATTTTGAGGATCTTAACTAATAAGAGAATTTATTCCTTTTGCAAGAGCCAAATTGATCTCAGCCCATCAAGAGTCCTGCTTAGGGTGAGTCAGTCCCTCAGCAGATCAACTCCTTCTGGACCGACTCGACTCTACAGGTCCAATAGCCACATGGAGCAGCCCAAATCAGCAAGCCAAACTAGAGTCCAGTGTCAACTCCATCCAACTTAGCTACCCCATCACTCGCGTGTCAAAAGACAAGTTACGCAAGGGTAGTAGAATTTTACTCTATAATTCATGAGGAGTCCATTAGCTTATGTGTTCGAAGTTCTAGCTATGTATATATAGAAAAGAGTCATGCTAGTAAATGGTCGTTGAATTCATACTTGATCCATTTATATCTATGCTCCATCTTCTCGCCATGCCTCCATCTTCTCAGTGGTGCACCATTCTTCATTGGTGTTTCTCTCTGATCGAGGAAGTGCAGGCCAAGGACCGAGAGGCTGAAGGTTGCGTAGAGGGACCGCTATTTGGTACCATCGCACTCTGCAGACTCGATCCTCAACATCTTGACAATATAGAACCATCGCACGCTACCATGGCGATCATCGTGAAGACGAATTCATTGAATTCACATTCATGATGATTTCATTCTAATGATATAAGAGTTGCGATTCCCATCTCGTGTTATGATTCCCCGCATTTCACCCACTTTATTTGTCACGATCAGCATCATTAGCAGATGTCACCGAACTAGGGCCGATTGAAACTAGTTTAACAACTTCAGAGTATTAAATGTAGTAACTCCAAAATCCAACCTTAAACTTAACTCAGATTAACCGATTTATAAGTAATCTCTGCGCGCACTACGAATGTTTTCATCGTCATAAAAGAAGCCGAAGGTTGATATGAACGCGAACATGAGTAAACGAACCAAGGCTTCATTTTGATCAAGTGAGGTTTTGAGTATGAACACGAGTAGCAATGTAGGTAGCTTCACTAGTCGCATTTGCATTCTTAGCTTAATCGTTGTTTTGTTCAATCTACATCCAACCCCATTGCTTATCAGTAATTTGGCCAAATGTGAGTTAGTCTCGACTTCATCAGATTTGTCAGCACTTAGCTCGGCATCAGATTGGATAAGGCTCATCGAATCCATATCGGACCTGTCTCTACCGAGAGCAACCCCTAAGACATAGCCGAGAGTTTGAGTCTGCACTTTACACTCTGAGTTTCTGCACTACTCTAGTTTTTAGCACAAGATCATAATTGAGCGCACTGTGTCCTCGAGAGAATTCGACCTAGGGTTGACTAAAAACGACCTCTATCGAATTGGCGCCATTGTCAGGGACCCAAGTTCTTTGTGTCTTTTTCGTGCCAAACCCGAAGTAAATAGAAGTCCTTGTCCAAGTAAATAAAGGTGTTGTTCAACCCTTCACGCTCTCAAGATGTCCTTGTCCAAGCTAATGAGTTGATTTTCCTAGCAGATTTCATGTGCTTGATATGGAGAACGAGACATCAGTGAACAAACCACCTTGACCTTAGGGCGAATTCCTTATGACTTCTAGAACAAAGATCGACGGAGCAGGACACCTCTATGGAATTTTTAGACACCTGGTACAGTTCAATATTTTCAAAGCTATAAAGCACCCTACCGAGGACTATTCCTCTTGACATAGATTTGATTGATGAACTAGTTGAGGAGTGTCTTCAATCAGACAAAGAGTAGTGAAAATAGTGAAAAATTTTGGCTGAAGTACTGATTCAATTGGTTGCTAGGGTCCACAATAGCAGAAGACAACTATGCTGAAATACATGATCTTCCCACTCGAGGATGATAATATTGATCTTGCCAGCTTTTCGAGTCGAAGACGAGTCGATCAAACTACTAGACCAAGTACGCTAGCTACGAGAACCTCGAATGCTCAAATAATGCAAAAAGTTCGTTGTCGAGATCGAAGAGCTATTCACAACACAAGTGGCAACCATGTTCACTACCGAGTAGGAGTCGGGCAAAGAGGCCGAGACTCAAAGAAGGATCAAGTCATCTCAGCCAAGAAGATAATGGTTAAGGCCGACTCACATGTACAAGTGCATGCCGAGCACTATCTTTGGCCAGAAGACCAAAAGCAAGCTAAAAATCGAGTCTCATCTCGCCAAACAAGGCAAGAACCGCTGCCCATCTCGATCCGACTCTTAGTGTGACAAAAGAAGCCAAGTCCTACTCCCATCCGACAAGAACCGATTCTATCAAAAGGAGTTGGCCACAACAGCCAACAACCGAGATCATGCTCTGCACACCTCGGTGCTAAGCTCAATTCATGTCGGCCAACTAGATTCGAAAAGCATGACGATACTTCATCTCCGCCACCGCCCATTGCAAGCCATTGCCAAGCCACTTTGAAATATGCCTATTTGATCTAAGCAGCAACTCCCCATCATTGCTGCTAACTATCTCCACCAGAGCGGAGGATAAATTGCTGCAGTCTAGGCAACATAAGAAGCAATTGCTTGAAATTATCTGACCTTCGAAGAATAAACCCCTCCATTTGCATGCATAGATTTTAATGGAGGAGAGCCAAGCTTCATAAGGAAACAATAGAGAAGAATGAACTGATCATCTGATATGGTCAAGAAAGAGGTGAGAAAACTGCTTGTTGTATGGATCATCTACTCCCATCCTCGAATCCTCATAGGTACCAACCTGTCAGTGCTGGTTTTTCATGTCAATCATCCTAGCACTTCTTAGGTACTACTTGCACAAGGCTAATCCATCTGGTTGTCCGAGACGGGGTAGATGATCCCTACGGCAAGCAGTTTTGTCACTTTCTTCTTGACCATGTCTAGGATGGCTGGATTTAGCTGCCTTTGTTGTTGCCTTTATGGCCTAGCTTCCTCCTCCATTAAAAATTCTATGCATAGATGGAGGGGTTTATGGAAGGTCGATAATTTCCACCCAATTACCTTCTTATGTTGCCTTTAGGACGTGCAGCATTTTATCTTCTTATTTCGTGGAGATTGTTGGCAATGATGACTCAGAAGTTACTCGCTTAGTATCGAGATAGGCATATTTCAAATGACTCGACAATGGCTTCAATTCTACGTGGGTGGTAGAGATGAAGAATTATTACTGCTTTTTGATCTGACTAGTCACCTGACTTGATTCCGGTCAATTGCGTTTGACATGATCTTGGTTTCTAATGTGGTCGACTCTATTGACCGAGATAGAATCAGTTTGTCGGATTTAGGGTCGAACCCTGTGTTTTTCCCCTTACACTGTAGTCGAATCCGATGGAACATGGTTTTGAACTTGATCAACCAAATGTGACTTTGGCTCTGGCCTGCTTGATCTTTTATTGGTCGAGTTGGTCCAACTCTGTATGTAATAATCAGGTCAACCTCGACACTTGTCTTTTTACCATGTTCACTTCGGGATCTTCCTGCCGTGGCGTTTTTATCGATTTTAGATCTGTAGTTGAACATCATTGCCACTCAGGGCTGAGAGAATAAATTTTAGTCCCGCAACTTGAACTTCTGCATTGTTCGAACACTTCAGGTTTTCATGTTTAGACACTTGGTCCACTAACTTGCTAATCCAGCTTGACCTGCTGGAAAGGTCACCGTTGTCATCCCTCGAGTCTGAAAAGATTTTGCAATCCCATAATTCATCATAGTTGACCTCTTCTGTTACGGACCCTAAGCAATCAAATGATTAAGTGTCTCCAGCAAAATCCAAATTATCTTCACCATGCTATCAGTCAAGACACTCCTCAACCAATTCATCAATTAAATCTATTAAAGAGGAACGGTCTTCTGCAAAGGGTGCTTTAATGGCTTCAAATATTAAATCTGACCGTGGTGTCACCAAATCCATCGAGTGCTGATGTACATCAATCTTTGTTCTAGCAGTCATGAGGAATAGTCGTACAAGATTAAAGTAGATCCCTTCTAGATGTCTCTGCCCTCCATATTCAAAGATTGATGAGTCACAAACTATACACCTATCTTGGACCTAAGAAGGATTGTTGCAAGCATATTTTGCACTTATGGAATGAATATTACTGGATTCATATTAGAACCTAAAAATAGGGAAGTCCAAAACTGCACCTAATTCAAGGATCTTAGCGATTTTTCCTTTTCGCTCTGGGTCCAGCGAGACTCTCAGTCCAACACAAGAGGATCCCACCAAGACGCCCCCATCTCTGCCAGAAAGCCACGACTGCCCAAAGAACTCATCATGGAGCAGCCCTAATAAGAAATGGCTCTATAATACCTTCCACGTTAGCCATCCATCACGTAGGACACCTCAACTCCAGATTTTAGATGCCACGCCACTTTGGAGTAACCAATGGCGCGTAGTGTATGGGGGTAGATTAGGAAATCCATTTTGTAATTCTGCTAGACATCGTGGTTCGCACACCGATGAAGTCGTATTTTTATACACCTCTACAAGGGGCTTAAGATGGGTGTTGTTACTTTAATGTTTAATGATTAAAAAGTCTTGTCTTAATCGAGATTTGAATTATGGGCCTCAAAAATAGATATAAATCTATCCTAAAATGAGGTTTTTAACTAACAAAAAGGTTAAGACTTGTTTTGTAGGACCACTAGGACTCATCTCTGCCCAAGCCATCTCTGCTCAAGCTTATCTCGTGCCTAAGTCGGAACATCCCAGCTACCCAACGCCTCCCGATCAAGCTCGACACTAAAGGACGAAAAATCTCGCCTAAAAATCACTCCACAAGAATGTAGATATGATTTGTCAAGATTATGAATCTGTAATGCATATATGATTTGCTAAGATTAAGGAATCTGTAATGCATATATGATTTGCTAAGATCAAGGAATCTGTAATTCGGGTAACTAGGAATGCAGATATGATTCTCGCTAGAAATTAGAAACTGGGAAACTCCTAAGATCGAGGAGATTGTAATATGTAATTGAATTGAATCTTTAGGATTTGAATTTCTGTTATTGGGGATTAGATTTAGATTTATCTAGCTTATGTATAAATAAGCACACCAGTGCCACGCCTTCAAGTGTGGAATTTTTAAGCGAATCCAGCTAGCGCACAAGAATCACAGACACTCCAAGCTAGTACAAAGGGTACACGAAGCTTCAATTCGATGTCTCTCTCTCGAGGAGGTACAGGACCAGGATTTGCGAAGCTGGAAGCCTTTAGAGGTGATCGCCAGTATAGCCGACGACTCTATGGGACTGAAACCCAAACGCTTTGGGCCACCATTGGTGCATCAGCTCGCTCTTCCATCGAAGTTGTCGTGGAAGGCGACTCATGGGAGACTCTTATTTCTCACCTTTGTATTCGGCTTGCGTATATCAATAAATACAACTGGCTTGCAATTCTGAATTTTCTTATGATTCCTGCGCTTTAATTCTACTCTTATCTGCCGTGACACACCGTTATGGGGTAGATCACGTTAGATTAGGACTGGTTGGAACTAGTTTAACGATATGATTAGGTAGAGAACCTAAAATCAACCAAGTGCATACTCTTTGCCAACCGATGAGGTAACGGTTAGTAAATCCCTCTGTATGGCAAAGGGACAAACATTTGGCGATCGTCAGAAGAATCTAAGGTTGATTCTGAATACAATTCTAAGTAAGAATAGTAAGCTGTGATGTGTTTCTGATTCCCCGAATTAGTACAGTAGATTAGTTAGTTTAATTTACTTTCAGCACTTAGTTTATTCTCTCTGCACTTAAACATAAAACCCCCTATTTACTCGCTTCCCAAAGTCCGAGATCGAAGTCATCCGACTCCATCGCTGCCTAAATTACTTTTGGTCAAAACCATATCGTTCCCCTCGTTAGATGAGACCGGATTGTCGAGAGCGAGTCGGCTCTTGTGTCATTGAGGCTAAGTCGCATTTCAGCAAACACTTAGCATTTTCTCGCTATACTCTGATTTTTACACTTAGCACAATCAACACACCGTGGTCCCTTGGTGAGAATCGAATCCAGGTTACCTATACCATAGCTTACTTTGGGCTTTATTCACGCAAGCACTCAAAATCTCGCTTATCAACCTAAGGGCCATTGGTTTATGACAGTCTTTGTGTTTTTATGCGCTGTAAACCGAAAGGTTTAATCCAGTTTCAGGAATGTCGGTTTTGTTTAAGTCATGAGTCATGAGTTTGGTTATGAGTTTGTTCGCCTATATTCGCTTTTCTTTTCTGTATTTGAGTCTAAAATAATATACATGCTGAATATGTGGTTCCCCTTGATCATTACATTTAACTACATCTACATAATTGATTTTGTTTTTCATAGCAACTTGTTTTTCTGTTTCTAATTTGCATAACTAACTCTTAACTTTGCATAACCCATTTCAATTTTTCTTTATATTTGATTTTTCTTTTCAGATGATTTTTTTTCTTTTTATGCATTAATTTTTTAACATTCTGACCAGTTTATGATTATTTTGTTATTTTTCATTATTCTATTACCTTTTGTGCCTTTTATTTTTTTGTCATTTGTTTTTCTGTTTTAATTCAAGTTATCTTTCTGTTTTTTTCTATTTTTTCTAATTTTGTTATCTTTTGCTCTTTGATTTTTTATTTTAACTCAAGTAAAAACACTTGTACATTCTGATATTAGTATTATTCCTAATTCTCCGATCTTAATAATTCTCGCTCCTAGCTCCAATGAAGAAAGGAATCACTTGCATTATCGATGCCATGATTTATCAAATCGTGGTGTCCTCAATGTCTTGAATGGGACGAAGCCCTTTGGTCATACGAGAATTATCCATCCGAACTAACAACCATGCTGTCCTCGAGTTTTATGATTTTGCAGTAACACTTACCATTTTTACAATGGGGATCCAATTTACATCTGAGGGAAGGAATGATATTATACATCGCAAATCGAGATTTGAAGGATACATGGGGACGGAGTGCCATGTGGAGTCTCTCAGAGACATTCATTCAATGATTGTCCCATTTTACAAGAACCACCACCTCCATTCAAACCACAACCTGCATAAGAAAATTCCTTAGAGATTTAATCAAGCAATTGGGCCATGAATAACATTCAATTCCAAAAGAATGTCTCCACACAACAACCAATGCAAAGAAATTTAACAGTTCACCTTCTAGAAGTTTTAAGTGCAATAGTTTCAACAAATATAATTTCCACTCTGCAGTTGAGTCGATAAAGACATATACGGGTCAACTGCCACCACAATAAATCAGCTACAGTCAAGATTTTGGACAGGTTCCTTCTCAAGCCATTCTTAGTCCACGTGAGAATATAAGTGATACAACCAATGGTGAAAGGATAATGGAGCCAAGAACAACAATCACTACAGCAATATGGATTTTCCGAAACTGATTCATAGAATTCAACCACTATGTCAAGCCACGAATTTCCATAGCTGAACCCATGCTTGTTGCTGGCCGATTTGCTAAGATGGCAAGATTGATGACTACGTACAACTATTTCTCGATTCATAATGTGATTAAGATTGCAAATTCTAAGATTACCACCGACATTGATGAGATTTCACACCAAGTTACGAGATAGTTGATCCTTTATGTGTTGATGTTGACATTACTAATCCCATGTGTGCTGCTGATGCCAAGATGGCCGATCCTATATATGCTAACGCCATAATGCTTTTCACGGATAGGATGTTTATTCTCTACCGACAAGTCCCATAAGTTGTTAACACGACCGAAATGGTCGATTAGTTTCTATGTTCGACCATGCCAATATATTAGAAGTTGCTAACTCTAATTTATGGAGGTTCCGAGTCTTCCGTATATAATTGAGGTGCTGTCGGCCCGGGGTTAATATTTCTACTTTTGTCGATATGCCCGAATGTCGTAATTTACGTAAGCACGCGTCCGATTTTTTGCCAATGTGATCGTAATTTTAACAATGCCGATATAACTAAAGTTTTAGATTTTGGGACTGAATTGTCTGAGATTCTGCTAATAATTTTTGGCTCATGATCCAACACTTCTGCCGATCCTAAGAACCAAAGCTCTAAACCCAACCAAGCCAAATCCATGTTTAACTCATGCCGAATCCGAACTGCAAGAAAAGTGAGACCTGACGAAGTCACAATTTATACATCTTTTTAGACACCTAAGAAGTTGAGCTCGCAAGATTATTCTCAGGCTTAAGAACGGATTGTTAGCTAAGATTCATTCTATGGGCTCAATACAGAGAAAATACAAAATCTGTGTTAATTCAGATTTACTAATAAAAAGTATCATCCCGTTCTTCTCAATTGTGGTCAACAGAGAGTCTCTACGAGATGAAGTCGTTCTCCAAATTTATCTGCCTTTGGGCCGAAATGAGTCATCTCGGCAACCCACCCTGCAGCCCAAAGAGCCCAGTGAGAGGCCCACCTACAGTATTGACCACATCAGCTATTAAGCTCTGAGTTATCTCAAATAAGCTCAAATGCCATGTCACTCTAGGAAATCTGTCGTCACGTTAGAAGATATGCATAGGGGTAGAATAGGACCCTTTACTGTAATTCTGTTAGATTCGTGATTAAGATATCACAACTCGTGTATATATAGGAAGGGTCTGTGCACTTTTACACGCTCTGTTTTTGAATTCACTCAAATTCCATACTCACTATATTCCATTTTTCGCCTCGCTCTCTCCCATTTCACCTGCAGTACTTCTCATCAAGGCGCCTCCTCGATTGAGGAAGTGCAGGTCCGAGACCTGAAGCCGGGTCCGCTGTAGGGGACCCGAACGGACCACCACGCACTCGGTGGAGAAATGATCCTCAACGTGCGCTACCGGAAAAAGGAACCACCACCAATCAACCATGGCGATCGTCAGGAAGATGGATTCATCTGAATTCGTAACCACTGTATTTGTATTCTTGTTTCTCATGATCGATTTCATTCTCGCATTTCATATGTCCTTTCTTTCTCTTCCTCTTCTTTAATTCATGTTCAATCGCGATCGGCATTGAATATGAACAATATTAAGCTAAGCGATCGAACTGGTTTAACTAATTGTAGGTAATCGCTAACTATATAGTTAATCAAGAACCTAAAATCAGCTCGCACTTAATCCCCGCCAACCGATGAGGTAGGTAGTGATTATGCACCTCCTGCAGACGGCAATCCATCTAATGTTTGGCGATCGCCATAAGACTACCAAAGGCGGATATCGACCGAGAACCGGAGTTGTGGAACCCGACTGACTTGAACTAATGGAACTCAACATGAACACAGTTATAAAATAATAAATAATAGATAATTAGTAACAGTAGTATATGTTTACCCATTCATAGTCTTAGTCTATTTCCCCTCTGCTTTTACTTGCATTCTCAACTCTATTTACTATTTTTTCACCTGAAACGTAGATAAATTCATCTCCAGAGACTGGTTGATCAAATGGCACTGGGACCCTGCTTGTTCTACCCAGATCATTCCCTCCCTCCAGCCGAGAGCTACCTGACCAATGCCGAGGGGAGCCGCATTTTACACCTCGATTCTACTCCACTTCACTTTACACATTCACAACCTAACACACTCAGGTCCTCGGTAAGAATGACTCTAGGTTAGCTATATACTATAGTTAGCTTTTTAGTTATTTGATAAGCGTAAAACACAGTAAAAACGCCCATCATCAAAAATTGGCGCCATGGATCGTGACAATGTCTTTTGTCTTTGCGGTGCCATGTTAAGAGAGGTCGAATTCGAGTCCGTAAAATGTGTCTCACAAGTCAGTCTTGAGTCTTTTGAACTTGTCATGTCTTGCCTGTCTTGTGTTTGGATCCTAAATAAAAAGCATGTTGACTATTATTCTGCTTCTCACGTGAATACACCGTTAAAATAGCTACGAGAATTAGCATTCTGTTTTGTATCCACTACGCATCTTTCTTTCTGCATTACATTCTTGCATTCAGCTAGTTTTTCCTTGTTTTACATTCTTGCTAGTTTAATTACATTCTTTCAGATGTCATTCTGTAATTCCATTAGTTAGTTAACCAATAGCGTGTAGTTTCCAATTCTGCATTTACTATTTCAAGTACTATTTCTAATTTGATTTTTCTGCATAATATGTACAATGCATGACTAGAGTAAGTACTGACCATTGTATGTTTTTGACCCAGAAATAGAATAACTTTACGAGATCATAAGAAAATTAGGAACGGCTTACAAATTACTTGGCATCATATCCTGTAGTGACTTAACCAGCTTTACATTAACAATTTCTGCTCCTGGGCCTGATTGTTTTGCGTAATCGTGATCTAATGGAGAATAATGGATAGACGCTGAAGGAATTAGCCACCTGCACGTTGTATCAACTTTGGTGCATCCACACTACTACTGAGCCAGCTCAAACATATGAGTTAAAATCTGGTCTTATACACTGTCATTTGGGTGCTCATGGTCTCATAGAGAAGACTCCCCACAAGCATTTAAAAGAATTCCATTGCCTGTTCTAATGATAGGTCAAGTATGGGATATTCTAAAGATCATATCAAAATGAAGGTATTTCTATCTCGGATGGAGCAAAGTCAAGGATCAAGAGATCTTCAGCTGCATTTTCAATACCCGGGAGACACGGCTAATTTCCTTGGTGTTTTTTCCTGCAGATCCCGCATCATGGCCCATTAGAAAGGAAATATGTGGGATAAGGCAACATACAGTGAGAAACACTACACGAGTACTCAGGAGAGGTTCAACAAACTCTGTGCCACCTGTCCACATCATCGATCAGCGAACAGTTGCTGATCTAGTATTTTTTATGAAGGATTATCGCCGATGGACGTAAGTATGATAGACGCAGCTAGCAGGAGCTCTGATGGACAAAACACCAGCAGCAGCACGGCATCTAATTTCCAATATGGCAAGCAATACACAGCAGTTTGGGGATCAGAGGGCCAAATCAACCACTGATGGTGAGTGAAATCGTGCAGCTTCCAATCGAGGTTGGAGAATCAGCTAGACTCGAGTTAAAATCATTAGTGAGACATCTGTCTGTTGGGCAACACCAACCAGCCATGGCAGCAAAAGTATGTGGCATATGTACTCGTGGAGCACCCTGATCGATATGTGCCCCACTCTCCAAGAAACCGAGTCTGACCAGCCAGAAAAATGTTGGAGCCATAGGTGGATTTCAGATGGAAGCAGCAGATCGAATCGACCATTTGATAACCAGCAACAGGGAAGACAGCCATTTTCGCCAGGACCGAATCAAGCGACCATATGCAACCCAACAATCTGGATCCACGCCGAACACCTATCGAGGCAAGTGTTATCAACACCGACTCGCAATACTCAAGTACCACCTTTCCAAAGCAAAGAACAACAACAAGAGAATGCCTACTCCAGGCAAACTCTCCATCTCCGAAGACTGATGAAGCAGCTTTGCAACCAGCAACCCGGAGTTCCAACAATCTGTGAGCTCCAGCAATTTACAGTTCCAGCAGAACATGACCGCCACCATCCAGACCTCAAAACGCAGATTGACAGACTAGCTAACACTCGTAAGCCAATTACCAGCAGGATCTAGCAACCTTCCTCTCAACCCATTCCAAATCCGAGAGGTAACGCTAGTGTAGTCACTTCAAGTGGAAAAAGAACTACCTCAACCTACATCGAGCAGGTGCGAGATCAAAAGAAGCCGACTCGAGTCAAATGCCGACTTGCATCTCGCCAGAGACAACTGTCCCATTGCCATTTCATCTCGACCACTTCGCAAGGAAGCTAGAGTCTGATGAAGAATTGTTGAAGATGTTCCGCAAGGTGGAAATCAATATTCCACTCTCGATGCTATTAAACAGGTCCCTAGCACGCAAAATTCCTCAAGGAATTATGTATACATAAAAAGGAGAAAAATAAAGGGGAGCAAGGAAACTGAGGTGGGTGTCGGCTCGACACGAATGGAGCAATCACTACAAAGTGCCTTAACTCTGCCAAAAATGCAGAGACCCTCGAGTCTTTTTCGTTCCCATGCACCATCGTGAATGCACTTTTTGCCAATGCCATGTTGGACCTGGGAGCCTCAATTAATGTCATGCCCACATCAATCTACAGGTCCCTGAATTTTGGTGACTTGGAACCCACAGGATGACCATTCAGCTGGCAAACAGGAGTATTGTCCAGCCCTGGGAGTTCTCGAGGATGTTCTCGCCCAAGTCAATGAACTAAAATTTTCAATAGATTTTTGTACAGACATGGAGACGAAACATTCGAAGGAATCTTACCCACTCGAAGACCTTTTCTTGATGACACAGCCAAACAAAGATTGATGTATGCAGGACGCTTCCATGGAATTCGGTGACGCCTTTGGTGCAATCAACATTTTCGAAGCTATGAAGCACCCAACCGAAGACCACTCTCTCCTTTGGACATTGATATATTTGATGAACTAGTTGAAGAATATCTTCAACTAATGGCAGTGGTGAAAACATTGAGGAGTCTGCTGAGAATGATGATGGAAGCAGCTGCGCAGGAGTTACAGATGAAGAGGCCGACTATGAAGAAGTACAAGACCTCTCCAAACTTTGAAGGACAATCATAGTGATGTCATGACTTGCTCAGAACTGTCCGAATTGTTGACCAAGTCTGCAGCACAGAACACTCAAAGTATACAAATGATGCAGAAAACAAAGTCACTAAAGCTGAAAAAGTCCTCCATTGCACACTTAGCGACAATTTTCACGACTCAAGAATGAGTCGCCAGAGGAGGCCGAGTCAAGGAAGAAATGAAAGTCAACTTAGCCGAAGAGGGCAAATAGCAAGGCCGACATCGAGACCAACTCGCAGACTCAGACACTAAAGCTAATGTAGAATTCATTGTTCCATCCTGATCCGACTCTGAAAGGAGCATTGAAGCCAAGGCCGACTCCATTTTCGACCATAACCAAAATCCATGAAGTCGAGCCGCCGAGCAGACAGAGGTCGAAATCATGTCGGCACACCTGGTGCCTGATCAAGATCAAGTCGGCCAGTCGGATCCAACCTCAGAGACTGACAAATCTCCATCACCGCTACCACCCATAGAATTAAAAAAACATTGCCGAAGTCACTGAAATATGCCTACTCGAACAAGGACCAACAACTCCCTGCTATTATTGCTAGCAATCTCGACTCAAGAACAAGAGGACAAGTTGTTGGAGGTTCTCAGCAACATAAGAAGGCAATAGGGTGGAAGCTAGCAGACCTTCCTGGCATAAACCCTCCATTTGCATGCACAGAATATTAATGGAGGAGGAAATCAAGCCCATAAGGCAGCCGCAAAGAAGACTGAATCCAACACTCCTGGACGTGGTTAAAAAAGAAGTCACTAAAAGCTCTTGCTGTAGGGATCATCTACCCCATCTCGATAGCCAATGGGTGAGCCCCCGTGCAAGTGGTGCCAAAGAAGTCCGGGACGACTGTCATGAAAAATCAGCAGGATGAGCCGGTACCAACAAGGATTCAGAATCAGCTGGCGAGTGTGCATTGACTACAGTAAGATTAAAACCAAGCAACTCGTAAGGATCACTTTCCTCTGCCTTTCATCGACCAAATGCTTGAGAAGTTAGCAGGGAAATCCCATTACTGCTTTCTGGATGGATTCTCAGGCTACATGCAAATTCATATGCCCCCGAAGATCAACATAAGACAACCTTCACCTGCCCATTCGGTACCTTTGCGCACACACGCATGCCATTTGGCCTCCGCAATGCTCCGAGTACATTTCAACGCTGCATGATGAGCATCTTCTCGACTTGCTGCAGGACTGCATGGAGGTGTTCATGGATGACTTCACGGTATATGCCGATTCATTTGATGCATGTCCCGAGTAATCTATCAAGAGTGTCAAGAGATGCATTGACACAAATCTCGTGCTCACTTCGAAAAATGTCACTTCATGGTGACTGAAGGAATAGTGTTGGGACACCTGGTCTCCAACAGAGGCATCGAGGTAGACAAAGCAAAGATAGATATCATTACTTCCCTTCCAAAGCCCCGCTCTATGCGGGAGGTTCGCTCATTCTTAGGACACGCAGTTTCTACAGGAGATTCATCGAAAAAATTTTAGTAAAATTGTCCTCGCCTCGTCCCAAGCTGCTATGAAGGATGTAGAATTTCACTTTGACCGGCCCTCGTATGGAAGCATTTCAGAGCTGAAGAGAAGACTCACATCCGCCCTCTATTTCTGCAAGCACCGCATCGGGACCTCCCTTTGAACTAATGTGTGATGCATCCAACTCAGATTAGGAGCCGCTTTCGCCAAAGAGCTCGAGCCGTCAACCGTGCACGTGGTGACCATGCATCCGCAATCTGCGTGATTCGGCCCAGCAAAACTACACAACAATCGAAGCGAGTTTGGCCATAGTTTTTGCCGTGGACAAATTTCGTCCCTACCTTCTCGGGTCCAAGATAATTGTGTTCTCCTCGACCATGCCGCCCCAGAGGTACTTGCTTGAAGAAGCCTGATCTTGCCAAGACTGATTAGGTGGATGCTTTTCCAAGAATTCAACCTAGAAATCGAGATAAAAGAGGTGCTGAGAATTTCACGTAGCTGATCATCTGAGTAGAATTGGGAAAGAAGGAGAACTCGATGCCTATCCGAGACGAAGTTCCCTGGATTGAGCACTTGCTACATATAAAAACGTCTCCACCATGGTTTGCTGACATTTGTAATTTTGTGGCAGCATCTCGGTTTTACCTAGAGGCATCTCGAGCATACAAAGATAAACTCCGGTGATGCCAAATACTACATTTGGGATGATCCCTACCTTTGGAGACGTACGGACAAGGTCATCCGCAGTGCATTCCCTCGAAGCCGAAGTTCAATTTGGTTCTCGGACCGCCATTCGCTCTTGAGCGGTCCACTAAGGGTCAACTCCTGACTGCCGGGGAAAGTACTCGGCCTCAGCCTTTACTAGCCAACTATCTTCAAGGACGCTGCATGAATTCGTCTCCACCTGCGAGAATTGCCAAAAAGCAGGAGCCAAGCCATGAACGTAAGGCATGAAATGCCCCAAAGAACCCATCCAATTATGTGAAATCTTTGATGTTTGGGGAATAGACTTCATGGGGCCATTCCCGCCTCCAATGGGCACTCCTACATTCTGGCCGGGCCGTGGGATTATGTGTCAAGATGGGTAGCCATGGCCACTAGAACAAATGATGAAAGAGTGGTTGTGACTTTCTGAAGTCCAATATTTTCTACAGGTTCGCGTGCCAAAAGCACTCATAAGAGACCAAGGCAGTCACTGCAATGTGAGCCATGGCCTCCCTTTCTTCAAAAAATATGGAGTAGCACACGCGCACGCCTACCCACCGAACAAATGGCCAAGCAGAAGTGTTCAATAGGGAAATCAAGAAAACATTGCAAAAATGACCAATCCCAGCAGGAAAGACTGAGCCGCTCTCGGGATGCTCTGCGGGCACATAGAATCGCATACTTGAACACCTTTAGTGGGTGTCTCCCTATAGGATTGTTTTTCGGTAAAACTGTCACCTTCTGTGGAATCGAACAGAGCATACCGGGCTGTTAAGCAGTGCAGTCACAGCTTATGACCAAGCAGGAGAGCGAAAAATTTCAGCTGCAAGAGTTAGATGAACTCCGCTTGGAAGCATATGAAAACTCTAGGATCTACAAGCGAAAAATCAAGCGATTCCATGACCAACGATCCTGAGAAAAGAATTGAGTTGGCCGAAAAGTCCTCTTGTTTAACTCACGCCTCAAGCTCATTGCAGGTAAACTACGCTCTAGATGGGATGGGCCTTTTGTTATCACTAATGTGTTTCCCCATGGTGCAAAGACAGCTGAAAGATGAACACAACAACAAAGCACCTTCTAGGTCAATGGGCATCGATTAAGCCATTCCATGAAGGTACAACGCCTATCACTCATGACATGGAGATAATATCATTGATGGAACCAGCATCCATAGATGACCTACCTCGCATTGAGGACAATGCAGATTTTTAGTGTGGGGGATAAATATACAGTCATCTCAATTGCTGCGTCATAACTCTATCCCCACTCTCCTGAACTCTGCTAATTTTAATTTTGTTTTGTTAGTTTTAATCACTTTGTTGTTTTCTTTCGGTTCAAGCTTTCATTTTAGTCTTTGAATTGAAATCTGTCATGTTTTTCAATAAAAGCTGTCTAAGCAGTCCATGCCGGGCTCCATGCATCTCTACTGATCGAACATCTTCTGCCCGGCGAGTTTCAATTTTGTCATTTACCTTTAATCTTTCCTCCTAAAACAGAATTTCAAGGTGGATTGTCAAAATCAAAATTGTTTTGAAAAGAATCTTGAATTGACTTTTGTAAGTTTGGAAAAGACAGTAGAAATAACGCCAGAACTTTGGCAAGAGATCTCCTAGCAGGGAAATGAAACTTTTGTGCTCTAATCAGTGATTGATTGTAGAACTAAAAAGGAAACCCCGTGTCGAGCAAATACAACCTGTGTGAGATTTTGAGCCTTGTAAATATTGATGGCTTACATCCTGCCATTTCTCTTCTTCTTCTAACATGATTTTTGCATTCATGTTAACTGCATATTCTACATTTTGCCTTAACTCTCTGATACGACTGTTCTCACATGCAGGAATGACATTATCTAGGCCATGTTTCTTATAAGCCCTGAGCCAAATAAAGCCTACCTGAACAAATGTGTCTGTTGTTTACCCTTTTGAGCCTAATATAACCATTCTTCCTAAACAGCTCACTACAAGCCAAGGCAGAAAAAACCATGAATCAACCTTACCCTCGAGGAGCAAGAGGAGCTTTGGAATTGTTTCTGGGAGTAAGTCATGATCAAGTGTGGGAACTCCAGGAAGCAAAAGGTTGTTCAGCACCCTCTAAGGCTTGAAAATGCAAGAAAAAGAATAAAAGCGAGTGAAAGAAAGAAAAGAGAAAAAAGAGGAAGAAGGCTGAAAATCCGAGCTGAAACGGACAAAGAGAGAAATAGTTGCACAAAATTGTATAATAAGAAAAAGAAAAGAAAATGAGCGGGTAGCAGCAAGAAGGAGGAATTGACAGTATCCTGGGTTATCCCTCAGGCTGATAAAGCTTACTCCTCATTGCTCCTCTCTTCCTCGTGGGTCCTGAAGCTAGTTTTCCCATATTTTATCCTACCCGTGACTCCACCTTTTTCATGTCGAAAAGAAGTCCTAGTGATCATAACTGTGTGTGTTTTTGCAGGTGTAAGAAGAGAGATTCGCCAAAGTATGGCAATATCAGTTCCATGAATGTTGAGTGTAAATACAAGCCCAGACACGTGAGAAATAAGGGAGTTATTTGCCTAAAAGAGAGCTTTGTCACTCTTGGTTACCTTCTTTTGTTTGCAGGTCATGAATTTGCCTAGAGCACGAAAGGAGTAATTTCCGGATTGCTAGAGTATCTCGATTCTAGAGTGAATGAGTGCCGACTCTGTCTCGGTTAAACTAAAGGAAGCCAAGTGAAGAAAATTCTTTTCTATCTTTAAAATTTCCCCTTGTTGATTTTCATTTTGTTTTTGCCCAAGAGTGCAAAAGGGTATGTGTGGGGGTGTGATGAGTCACAATTTATACATCTTTTAGACACCTAAGAAGGAGGTTTACAAGACTATTCTATGCTTAAGAGTAGATTGTTAGGTAAGATTCATTCTATGGGTACGATTACAGAGGAAATACAAATCTGTGTTAATTTAGATTCCTTAGCTAATAAAAAGTGTCACTCCTTCTTCTCAAGGTCAAGCCGAGTTGACCAAGGGTCAACAAAGGAGTCTCAAATGAGATGAAGTCATCCCGCCAGTCCGACTCCATCTCGGCCGGACCAGAGTCGTCTCGGCAACCCATGCCTTGCAGCCCAATAGAGAGGCCCAATTGTATTGACCACATCAGCCTATCCAGCTCGGAGGCCATCTCAACGTTAGCTCACCGCCATGTCACTCCTAGGAAATCTGCCATGTCACGTTAGAAGATCTCGCATAGGGGTAGAATAGGATCTTCATAGTGTAATTCTGTTAGGATTCGTTAGGATTAGCATATCACAGCTCGTGTATATATAGGAAGAGCTGAGCACTTTTTACACGCTCTGTCTTTTGAATTCACTCAAAATTCCATACTCACTGTATTCCATTTTTCTCGCTCTCGCTCTCTCCGCTTTCACGGTGGTGCACGGTGCTCATTGGCATGTTTTCTCGATTGAGGAAGTGTAGGTCCGAGATCGAGAAGACGGTAAGTCCGCCAGAGGGACCGATCAGACTATTGACGACTCGTGGAGCTGATCCTCGGCGCTCAGGCTAACGGAGGTGAACCACCACCGTCAACCATGGCGATCGTCGTGGAAGATGGATTCATCTGAAGTCAGAACCACTGTATTTGTATTCTGTTTCTGTTAATCGATTTCATTCTGCATTTCATATCTTCTTTCTCTTCCCTCTTCCTTAATTCATGTTTGAATCGCGATTGCATTTGAATATGAACAATGTTAAGCTAAGCTGATCGGAACTGGTTTAACTAATTCAGTAGGGTAATCAATTAACGATAGTTAATCAAGAACCTAAAATCAGCTCAAGCACCAATCCCCTCAACAACTGATGAGGTAGCGATTGCATAATTCCTCGGTATGGCAATGGACGAATGTTTGGCGATCGTCATAAGACTACCAAAGGCTGATATGGACTGAGAACTGGAGTGTGGAACCTGGACTGGACTTGAACTATTGGAACTAAACATGAACACAATTATATAATAATAACAATAGTAATTAGTAACAATAGTATATGTTTACTGCATTCGTAGCCTTAGTTTACTTTCCGCTTTACTTGCAGTCCAACCCCCCCTTGTTTACTACCTTTGAGTCTAAGACAGAGGTAGTCCACCTCTGTAGCGTCTGTCTGCACTCAACCGAGATCAAGCAGGATCATCTCTGTTGAGGACGACTCGGCTCAGTCTCTATTGAGAGCAACTCGGCCATTGCTGAGACGGGTCAGTACTTTACATCTCAGATTCTACTCCACTTCACTTTACACCAATTCGCAACTGAGCACACTGTGTCCTTGAGAAGAATGACCTAGGGTTAGCTATGCTATAGTTAGCTTTAATTATTTGATAAGCGCGTTGAAACGACTAAAAACGCCCATCATCACTAGGGCATTTAATGCCTTCGGTTCATGGCCAATCCTACCTTTTGGCACTTTTCGCAGGTGGAGACAAATTTATGCGTATCTCTAAAGATTGTTGGCCAGTAATGGCCACAGTCTAAAACTTTCCTAGTAGTTCGAGTTGATCCATAATGGCCGCCTCTAGGTGTTGAGTGGCAGAACTGGAGGACCGAATTGATCTCAGCATCAGGAATGCACCTACGGATGACCTTGTCACTGCACAATCTCCAAAGGTAGGGATCATCCCAAATGTAGTACTTGGCATCGCTTCGGATTTTATCCTTATGGGCCCGAGATGCCTCTGGTGGAAAATGAGATGTTGCCACATAGTTGTAGATGTCGGCAAACCATGGTGTGGATGCTTTAATGTGTAGCAACTGTTCATCAGGGAATTCCTCTCGGAGGGCCATTGGTCCGCTTTCTCTTTCAATCCTGCTCAGGTGATCTGCCACAAAATTCAAAGCACCTTTCTTACCTCTGATATCCAAGTTGAATTCTTGGAGAAGAAGCATCCACCTGATCAGTCTTGGCTTAGCATCAGGCTTCTTCAACAAATATCTCAAGGCAGCCTGGTCAAAGAACACAATTATCTTGGAACCGAGAAGGTAAGAGCGGAATTTTTCTAAGGCAAATACGATTGCCAAAAGTTCCTTCTCAATTGTTGGGTAGTTTTGCTGGGTCGGATCCATAGTTCTGGATGCATAGGCAATCACATGCACTGGTTGGCCAACTCTAGCTCTTTGGCCGAGAACAACTCCTAATGTCAAGTTGGATGCATCACACATCAATTCGAATGGCAGGTCCCAGTTTGGTGCTTGCAAATAGGGGCGGATGTGAGTTTGTTCTTCAGTTCCTTAAATGCTTCAATACAGGGTTGTTCAAAGTTGAATTCCACATCCTTTTGTAGTAGTTTGGACAGAGGCAAGGCTAGTGTGCTGAAGTTCTTGATAAATCTTCTATAGAAGCCTGCGTGTCCTAAAAATGAGCGAACTTCCCCATACAAAAGCGGGGTTTGAAGGAGGTGATAACATCTATCTTTGCTTTGTCCACCTCAATGCCTTTGTTGGAAACCAGATGTCCCAACACTATTCCCTGGTCACCATGAAATGACATTTTTCAAAATTGAGCACAAGATTCATGTCCATACACCTCTTTAACACCTTAGATAGATTATTCAGGCATGCTTCAAATGAGTCAGCGACATCGTGAAGTCATCCATAAAAACCGCCATGCACTCCCCGCAAAGAAGTTCGAGAAAATACTTGTCATGTAGTGTTGATTGTACTTTGTGCATTGCATAGGCCAAATGTCATGTAGGTGTACGCAAAGGTACCAAATGGGCAAGTGAAGGTCGTTTTATGCTGGTCTTCAGGTGTAATATGAATTTGCATGTAGCTTGAGAATCCGGCAGAAAGCAAGAATGGGATTTCCTACTAGTTTTTCGAGCATTTGGTCAATGAAAGGCAAAGGAAAGTGATCCTTACGAGTTGTTTGGTTTAAACATCTGTAGTCAATGCAGACTCGCCAACTATTCTGAATCCTTGTTGGTACTATCTCATCTTGCTGGTTTTTCATAACAGTCATCCTAGACTTCTTTGGCACCACTTGCACAGGGCTCACCCATTGGCTATCCGAAATGGGGTAGATGATCCCTATAGCAAGGAGTTTGTTGACTCCCAAGGGTTGGACAATGCTCCTGTTTGCGAGTTGAATGGTCATCCTTGTGGGTTCTTGATGAGTCACAATTTATACATCTTTTAGACACCTAAGAAGGAGGTTTGCAAGACTATTCTGTGCTTAAGAATGGATTGTTAGCTACGATTCATTCTATGGGTTTGAATACAGAGAAAACACAAATCTGTGTTAAATCAGATTTCTTAGCTAATAAAAAGTGTCACTCCTCTTCTGAGGTCAGTTTAAAGTTGACCAGGGTCAACAAAAGGAGTCTCACGAGATGAAGTCATCCTGATCAGTCCAACTCCATCTCGGCCGAACCAGAGTTGTCTTGGCAACCGACGCCTTGCAGCCCAGCAGCCCAGTAGAGAGGCCCAATTGTATTGACCACATCAGCTATCCAGCTCAGAAAGGCCATCTCAAATTAGCTCACCGCTATGTCACTCCTAGAAATCTGCCATGTCACGTTAGAAGATCCGCATAGGGGTAAAATAGGATCTTTCACAATGTAATTTTTGTTAGGATTCGTTAGGATTAGCATATCGCAGCTCGTGTATATATAGGAAGAGTTGTGCACTTTTTACGGTCCGTCTTTTGAATTCACTTTGATACACTTTATTTGCTCCATTTTTCCTCGCCTCATCCCCCGCCCCCGGTGGTGCACGGTGCTGCATTGGCGCATTCTCTCGATTGAGGAAGCGCAGGTCTGAGACTGGGAAGCCAAGTCTGCCAGAGGGGACCGATCAGATTATCGACGACTCGGTGGAGCTCGATCCAACGCCAGCCTGGCGGAGGTGAACCACCACCATCAACCATGGCGATCGTCGAAGATGGATTCACCTGAATTCAGGACCACTGTAATTGTATTCTGTTTCTGTTAATCGATTTCATTCTGCATTTCATATCTCCTTTCTCTTTCCTCTTCTTTAATTCACATTTGAATCGTGATTGCATTGGAATATGGACAATGTTAAGCTAAGCCGATTGGAACTGGTTTGACTAATTCAGTAGGTAATCAGTTAACGATAGTTAATCGAGGACCTAAAATCAGCTCTGCACTTAATCCCTGCCAACTGATGAGGTAGTGATTGCGTAATTCCTCGGTGTGGCAATGGATGAATGTTTGGCGATCGTCATAAGACTACCAAAGGCTGATATGGACTGAGAACTAGAGTGCGGAACCTGGACTGGACTTGAACTAATAGAACTGAACATGAACACAGTTATATAATAATAATAATAGATAACTAGTAACAGTAGTATATGTTTACTGCATTCGTGGTCTTAGTTTACTTTCTGCTTTACTTGCACTCCAACCCCCCAAGTTTACTTTTTTTGTCCGAGACAGAGACAAATCCATCTCTCAGAAGGCCTGTCTGCACTTGACCGAGACCAAGCCGGATCGCCTCTGTTGAGATCGACTCGGTTCGGCCTCTGTTGAGAGCAACTCGGCCATTGCCGAGACGAGTCAGTACTTTATATCTCAAATTCTACTCCACTTCACTTTACACCAATTCACAACTGAACACACTGTGTCCTTGAGAAGAATGACCTAGGGTTAGCTATACTATAGTTAGCTTTAGTTATTTGATAAAATACAGAAACGACTGAAAAATACGCATCATCAAATTGGCGCCATTCGGGGACACAAGTTCTTTTGTGTCTTTGTGTGCCAAGTAAGTGAGGTCGAATTCCGAGTCTGTAAAGTTTGTCTGTCAAGTTGGTCTTGAGTCTTTTGAACTTGTCTATGTCTGTCTATTTTGTTTACGGATCCTAAATAAAAAGCATGACATTCTGTTTTGCATTCATCACTGCATCTTTCTTTCTGCATTGCATTCTTGCATTCAGCTAGTTTTTCTGTTTTGCATTCGTGCTAGTTTGATTGCACTTTTTTTTTTTTTCATATGCCATTCTGTAGTTCCATTGGTTAGTTAATTGATAGCTGTAGTTTCCAATTCTGCATTCACTCTTTCAAATACTATTTCTAACTCTGATTTTTCTGCATAATATGTACAATGCATAACTAGAAGTAGTACTGACCCATTGTATGTTTTTGACCAAGAAATAGAATTAACTTTACCTAGATTACGCAAAATTAGGAACGCTGCAGTAAATACTAGTATCAATATAGATCCTGTAGCTGACTCTAACCAGTTTTACACTAACAACTTTGTTTCTAGTTCTGACGTTTTTGCAGAATCAGGACGAATGGAGAATAACGATAGGACGCTGAAGAAATTAGCCACTCAACACGTGGTGTATCAACCTTGGTGCATCTAATACCCACAGTTGGAGCCAGCCCAAACATATGAGTTAAAATCTGGTCTTATACACCTGTTGCCTAAGTTTCATGGTCTTGCAGGAGAAGACCCCCACAAACATTTAAAGGAATTCCATGTGGTTTGCTCCACAATGCGGCAAGAAGGATATCGGAAGACTACATCAAAATGAAGGCATTTCCATTCTCCTTGGATGGAGCAAAGAAAGGATTGGTCAGTATCTTCAGCCAGTGCTTTTCAACACTTGGGAGATATGAAACGCACCTTCCTGGAGAAGTTCTTTCCGGCATCCCGCACCGCTTCCATTAGAAAGGAAATATGTGGGATAAGGCAGCATACAGGAGAAACACTACACGAGTACTGGGAGAGGTTCAACAAACTCTATGCCACCTGTCCACATCATCAGATCAGCGAACAGTTGTTGATCCAGTATTTTTATGAAGGATTATCGCTGATGGACAGAAGCATGATAGACGCAGCCAGTGGCGGAGCCCTGATGGACAAGACACCAGCAGCAGCAAGGCATCTGATCTCTAATATGGCAAGCAATACACAACAGTTTGGGATCAGAGGGCCAAATCAACCACGGATGGTGAGTGAAATCGGTGCAGCCTTCAATCAAAGGTTGGAGAATCAGCCTGACCGAGTTAACATCATTGGTGAGACAGCTTGCTGTCAGCAACACCAACCAGCCATGGCAGCAAAAGTATGTGGCATATGTACTTCCGTGGAGCACCCCACTGATATGTGCCCCACTTTCCAAGAAACCGAGTCGGACTAGCCAGAAAATGTTAGAGCCATAGGTGATTTCAGTACGGAAGCAGCCGTGATCAGAATCGGCCATTTGATAACCAGCAACAGGAAGACAGCCATTTCGGCTAGGACCGAATCAAGGACCGTGTATGCAACCCAACAATTCGATCCACGCCGAACACCTATCGGAGGCAGGCAGGTTATCAACAGCCGGCTCCGCAATACCAAGCACCATCTTTCCAGCAGCAACAACAACAGCAGCGAATGCCTACTCCAGGAAACTCTCCATCTCTGGAAGACCTGATGAAGCAGCTTGCAACCAGCAACCTGGAGTTCCATCAATCTGTGAGCTCCAGCAATTTACAGTTCCAGCAGAACATAACTGCCACCATCCAGGACCTCAAAATACAGATTGGACAGCTAGCCAACACTGTAAGCCAATTACAGTCGGCAGGATCCAGCAACCTTCCCTCTCAAACCATTCCAAATCTGAGAGGTAACGCCAGTGTAGTCACTCTTCGAAGTGGAAAAGAACTACCTCAACCTACATTGGAGCAGGTGCCGACATCGAAGGAAGCCGACTCCGAGTCAAATGCCGACTTACAGTCTCGGCCAGAGACAACTGTCCCATTGCCATTTCCATCTCAAACCACTTCGGCAAGGAAGCCAGAGTCGGATGAAGAACTGTTGAAGATGTTCCGCAAGGTGGAAATCAATATTCCACTCCTCGATGCTATTAAACAGGTCCCGAAGTACGCAAAATTCCTAAAGGAATTGTGTGTACACAAAAGGAGGAAAATAAAGGGGAGCAAGGAAACTGGAGGTGTGGTGTCGGCTCTGACACAGAATGGAGCAATCACTGCAAGTGCCTTAACTTTGCCAAAAAAATGTAGAGACCCTGGAGTCTTTTCGGTCCCATGCACCATCGGCGAATGCACTTTTGCCAATGCCATGTTGGACCTGGGAGCCTCGATTAATGTCATGTCCACATCAATCTTCAGGTCCCTGAATTTTGGAGACTTGGAACCCAGAGGGATGACCATTCAGTTGGCAAATAGGAGTATTGTCCAGCCCCTGGGAATTCTAGAGGATGTTCTCGTCCAAGTCAATGAACTAATATTTCCAGCTGATTTTTACGTGCTAGACATGGAGGACGAAACATCCGGGAAGGAATCCACCTTAATTCTGGGAAGACCTTTCTTGATGACAGCCAAAACAAAGATTGACGTGTACGCAGGGACGCTCTCCATGGAATTCGGTGACGCCTTGGTGCAATTCAACATTTTCGAAGCAATGAAGCACCCAACCGAAGACCACTCTCTCTTTGGGATTGATTTACTTGATGAACTATGTTGAAGAATATCTTCAACTAAAAGGCAGTGGTGAAAACATTGAGGAGTCTGATGAGAATGATGATGAAAGCAGCTGCCCAGGAGTTACAGATGAAGAGGCCGACTATGAAGGAGTACAAGACCTCTCCAACTCTGAGGACAATCACAGTGATGTTGCTGACCTGGCCTTTGAAGTGGAATTGTCCGAATTATTAGACCTAGTCTGCAGCACAGAACACTCAGAGTATTCGAATGATGCAGAAAACAAAGTCGCTGAAGCCGAAAAGTCTTCCATTGCACACTTAGCGACAATTTTTACGGCCACAAATGAGTCGGCCAGAGAAGGCCGAGTCAATGAAGAAGTCAGAGTCAACTCGGCCAAAGAAGTCAAAGCCGACAAGCTTGCCGAGACCATCTCGGCCACAAAAGACCTAACTCATACTGTAGCAAAAATAAAGAGTCCATCCGGACCCGACTCAGAAGGAATGCTTAAAGCCAATATCGACTCCTGTCCGACAATAGCCAAAACCATGAAGTCGAGCCGGCCGAAGCAAACAAGGGCCGAAATTATGTCGGCACATCTGGTGCCTGATCAAGATCAAGTCGGCCAGTCGGATCCAACCTCAGAAACCGACAACTCCCTATCACCGTCACCACCCATAGATTTAAAAACATTGCCGAGTCATCTGAAATATGCCTACATGGACAAGGCGCAGCAACTCCCGGTTATCATTGCTAGCAATCTCAACTGAGAGCAAGAAGACAAATTGCTGGAGGTCGTAAGGCAACATAAGAAGGAAATAGGGTGGAAGCTTTCTGACCTTCCTGGCATAAACCCCTCCATCTGCATGCATAGAATATTAATGGAGGAGGAAATCAAGCCCATAAGGCAGCCGCAAAGAAGACTGAATCCGACACTCTTGGACGTGGTTAAAAAAGATGTCACAAAGCTCCTTGTTGCAGGGATCATCTACCCCATTTCGGATAGCCAATGGGTGAGCCCTGTGCAAGTGGTGCCAAAGAAGTCCGGGATGACTGTCATGAAAAATCAGCAGGATGAGCTGGTGCCAACAAGGATTCAGAACAGCTGGCGAGTGTGCATTGACTACAGAAGATTGAATCAAGCAACTCGCAAGGATCACTTTCCTCTGCCTTTCATTGACCAAATGCTTGAAAAATTAGCAGGGAGATCCCATTACTGCTTTCTTGATGGATTCTCAGGCTACATGCAAATTCATATAGCCCCTGAAGATCAACATAAGACAACCTTCACCTGCCCATTTGGTACCTTTGCGTATACACGCATTCCATTTGGCCTTTGCAACGCCCCGAGCACATTTCAACGCTGCATGTTGAGCATCTTCTCGGACTTGCTGCAGGACTGCATGGAGGTATTCATGGATGACTTCACGGTATATGCCGATTCATTTGATGCATGCCTGAGTAATCTATCAAGAGTATTGAAGAGATGCATTGACACAAATCTTGTGCTCAATTTTGAAAAATGTCACTTCATGGTGACTGAGGGAATAGTGTTGGGACACCTGGTCTCCAACAGAGGCATCGAAGTGGACAAGGCAAAATAGACATAATCACTTCCTTCCAAACCCCGCTTCATGGGGAAGTTCGCTCATTTTTGGGACATGCAGGTTTTTACAGACGATTCATCAAGAATTTCAGCAAATTGGCCCTTGCCATTGTCCAAGCTGCTGAAGGATGCAGATTTCAACTTTGACCAGGCCTGCATTGAGGCATTTCAGGAGCTGAAGAATAAACTCACATCTGCACCTATCCTGTAAGCACCGCACTAGACCTGCCATTTGAGCTCATGTGCGACGCATCCAACTCGGCATTAGGAGCCGCTTCGCCAAAGAGCTCGAGCTGGCCAACCAGCGCACGTGGTGGCCTATGCATCCAGAACTATGGATCCGGCCCAACAAAACTACACAACAACCGAGAAGGAGCTCTTGGCAATAGTTTTGCCGTGGACAAATTTCGTTCCTACCTTCTTCCCAAGATAATTGTGTTCTCTGACCATGCCTCCTTGAGGTACTTGCTGAAGAAGCATGATGCTAAGCCAAGACTGATTAGGTGGATGCTTCTTCTTCAAGAATTCAACCTGGAAATCAGAGATAAAAGAGGTGCTGAGAATTCAGAGCTGATCATCCGAAAGGAAATTGAGAAAGAAAGCGAACTGATGCCTATCCGCGACGAGTTCCCTGATGAGCAATTGCTACAGATAAAAACGTCTCCACCATGGTTTGCTGACATTTGTAACTTTGTTGCAGCATCTCGGTTTCCACCAGAGGCATCTCGGTTTCCACCAGAGGCATCTCGGGCATACAAAGATAAACTCCGAAGCGATGCCAAATACTACATTTGGGATGATCCCTACCTTTGGAGACTGTGCAGTGACAAGGTAATCCGCAGTGCATTCCCCGGCCGAGTTCAATCGGTTCTCCAGTTCTGCCACTCGGCACCTGGAGGCGGTCACTATGGATCAACTCGGACTGCCAGAAAAGTACTAGACTGTGGCCTTTACTGGCCAACTATCTTCGTGGACGCCAAGATGAATTCGCCTCCACCTGCGAGAATTGCCAAAAAGCAGGAGTGGCCATGAACAAAAGGCATGAAATGCCCCAGCAACCCATCCAATTCTGTGAAATCTTTGATGTGTGGGGAATATATTTCATGGGGCCATTCCCAGTCTCCAATGGCTACTCATACATTCTGCTGGTCGTGGATTATGTGTCAAGATGGGTAGAAGCCATTGCCACCTGAACAAATGATGCAAGAGTGGTTGCGGACTTCCTGAAGTCCAATATTTTCTGTAGGTTCGGTGTGCCTAAAGCACTCATAAGTGACCAAGGCAGTCACTTCTGTAACAGAGCTATGGCGTCCCTTCTTCAAAAATATGGGGTAGCACACAAAATTGCTACCGCCTACCACCCCTAAACAAATGGCCAAGCAGAAGTGTTCAACAGGGAAATCAAGCAAACATTGCAAAAGATGACCAATCCCAACAGGAAGGACTGGAGCCGCCTCCTTGAGGATGCTCTCTGGGCACATAGAACTGCATACCGGACACCTTTAGGGATGTCTCCCTACAGGATTGTTTTCGGTAAAGCCTGTCACCTTCCTGTGGAGCTAGAACACAGAGCATACTGGACCGTTAAGCAGTGCAATCTGGCCTATGACCAAGCAGGAGAGCAGAGAAAATTTCAGCTGCAAGAGTTAGATGAACTCCGCTTGGAAGCATATGAAAATTCTAGGATCTACAAGCAGAAAATCAAGCGATTCCATGACCAGCAGATCCTAAGAAAAGAATTCCGAGTTGGCCAGAAAGTTCTCTTGTTTAACTCACGCCTCAAGCTCATTGCAGGTGAACTACGTTCTAGATGGGATGGGCCTTTTGTTATCACTAATGTGTTTCCCCATGGTGCAGTACAGCTCAAAGATGAACACAGCAACAACACCTTCCAGGTCAATGGGCATCAGATTAAGTCATTCCATGAAGGTCCAGCGCCTATCACTCATGACATGGAGATAATATCATTGATGGAACCAGCATCTCCAGATGATCCTGCCTCGCATTGAGGACAATGCAGATTTTAAGTGTAGGGGGGGGATAAATATACAGTCATCTCAACTGCTGTGTCTTAACTCTGTTCCCACTCTCCTGAACTCTGACTCTGCTAATTTTAATTTTTGTTTTGTTAGTTTTAATCACTTTGTTGTTTTCTTTCAGTTGCGTTGTTTCATTTTTAAATATTTTTCAATAAAAGCTGCCTAAGCCGAGTCCATGCCGGTTTTGTGCCATCTCGGCCGGATCCGGAACATCTTCGGCCTGGCAGAGTTCAATTTTGTCATTTACCTTTAATTTTTCCTCCTAATCAGAATTTCCAAGTGAACGATAAAAAGTAAAAATTGTTTTGAAAAGAATCTTGAACTGGCTTCTGAAAGTTTGAATAGGTCAGTAGGAAGTAACTCTGCAACTGTGGAAAGAGATTTCTCTAGCTTGAGGGGAATGAAACTTTTGTGCTCTAGTCAATAGTTGACTAAGAATCTAAGAAGGAAACCCCCCAGTGTCGAGCAAATACAACCTGTGTGAGATTTTGAGCCTTGCAAACATTGATGGCTTACATCTTGCCAGTTCTCTTCTTTTTCTAGTGTGATTTTTGCATTCATGATAACTGCATATTCTACATTTTGCCTTAACTCTCTGGATACAACTGTTCTCACATGCAGGAATGACATGATCTAGGCCATGTTTCTTATAAGCCCTGAGCCAAATAAAGCATGCCTGAACAAATGAGTGTTGTTTACCCCTTTTGAGCCTAATGTAACCATTCTTCCTAACAGTTCACTACAAGCCAAGGCCAGAAAAACCATGAATCAACCTCACCCTCGGGGAGCAGAGGAGCTTTGGAATTGTTTTGGGAGTAAGTCATGATCAAGTGTGGGGGAACTCCAGGAAGCAAAAGGTTGTTCAACACCCTCTAAGGCTTGAAAATGCAAGAAAAAGAATAAAAGCGAGTGAAAGAAAAGAGAAAAAGAGGAAGCAGCAAGTAAAAATCTGAGCTGAAACGGGCAAGGAGAGAAATAGCTGCATAAAAGTGTATAATAAGAAAAGAGAAGAAAAGAAAAGGAGCTGGTAGCAACAAGAAGAAGAATTGACGGCATCCTGGGTTATCCCTCAGGCTGATAAAGCTTACTCCCCATTGCTCCTTTCTTCTTCGTGGGTCCTGAAGCTAGTTTTCCCATATTCTATCCTACCCGTGACCCGGCCTCGCTACAAACCGAAAATAAGTCCTAGTGATCATAACTGTATGTATTTTTGCAGGTGTAAGAAGAGAGATTTGCCAAAGTATGGTAATATCAGTTCCATGAATGTTGAGTGTAAATACAAGCCCAGACACGTGAGAAATGAGGGAGTTATTTGCCTAAAAGAGAGCTCTGTCACTCTCGGTTACCTTCTCCTGTTTGCAGGTCATGAATTTTCCTAGAGCGCGGAAGGAGTAATTTCCGGATTGTTAGAGTATCTCGATCTCAGAGTGAAAGAGTACCGACTCTGTCTCGGTTGAACTAAAGGAAGCCAAGTGAAAAATTCTTTTCTGTCTTTAAAAAAAAAGAATTTCCCCTTGTTGATTTTCATTTTATTTTGCCCAGGAGTGCAAAAGGGTAAGTGTGGGGGTGTGATGAGTCATAATTTATACATCTTTTAGACACCTAAGAAGGAGGTTTGCAAGACTATTCTGTGCTTCAGAATGGATTGTTAGCTAAGATTCATTCTATGGGTTTGAATACAGAGAAAACACAAATCTGTGTTAAATCAGATTTCTTAGCTAATAAAAGTGTCACTCCCTCTTCTGCAGGTCAAGCCGAGTTGACCAGGGTCAACAAAAGGAGTCTCAGCCGAGATGAAATCATCCTGATCAGTCCGACTCCATCTCGGCCGAACCAGAGTCGTCTTGGCAACCGACGCCTTGCAGCCCAGCAGCCCAGTAGAGAGGCCCAATTGTATTGACCACATCAGCTATCCAGCTCGGAGGCCATCTCAGCGTTAGCTCAGCTGCCATGTCACTCCTAGGAAATATGCCATGTCACGTTAGAAGATCCGCATAGGGGTAGAATAGGATCTTTCACAATGTAATTCTGTTAGGATTCGTTAGGATTAGCATATCGCAGCTCGTGTATATATAGGAAGAGCTGTGCACTTTTTACGGTCCGTCTTTGAATTCACTCTTGATACACTTCATTTGCTCCATTTTTCCTCGCCCTCATCCTGCCGTCCCTGGTGGTGCACGATGCTGTATTGGCGTTTCTCTCGATTGAGGAAGCGCAGGTCTGAGACTGGGAAGCCGAAGTCTGCCAGAGGGGACCGATCAGATTACTGACACACTCTGGTGGAGCTGATCCTCAACGCTCAGGCTGGCGGAGGTGAACCACCACCATCAACCATGGCGATCGTCGTGGAAGATGGATTCACCTGAATTCAGGACCACTGTAATTGTATTCTGTTTCTGTTAATCGATTTCATTCTGCATTTCATATCTCCTTTCTCTTTCCTCTTCTTTAATTCACGTTTGAATCGCGATTGCATTGGAATATGGACAATGTTAAGCTAAGCTGATTGGAACTGGTTACTAATTTAGTAGGTAATCAGTTAACGATAGTTAATCGAGGACCTAAAATCAGCTCTACACTTAATCCCTGCCAACTGATGAGGTAGCGATTGCGTAATTCCTCGGTATGGCAATGGATGAATGTTTGGCGATCGTCATAAGACTACCAAAGGCTGATATGGACTGAGAACTGGAGTGCGGAACCTGGATTGGACTTGAACTAATGGAACTGAACATGAACACAGTTATATAATAATAATAATAGATAACTAGTAACAGTAGTATATGTTTACTGCATTCATGGTCTTAGTTTACTTTCTGCTTTACTTGCACTCCAACCCCCCTGTTTACTTTTTTTAAGTCCGAGACAGAGACAGTCCATCTCTGTAGCGTCTGTCTGCACTTGACCGAGACCAAGCCGGATCGTCTCTGTTGAGATCGACTCGATTCGGCCTCTGTTGAGAGCAACTCGGCCATTGCCGAGACGAGTCAGTACTTTATATCTCAGATTCTACTCCACTTCACTTTACACCAATTCACAACTGAACACACTGTGTCCTTGAGAAGAATGACCTAGGGTTAGCTATACTATAGTTAGCTTTAGTTATTTGATATGCACGTAAAACGATTGAAAAATACGCATCATCAGTTCTAAGTTACCAAAATTCAGCGACCTGTAGATTGATGCGGGCATGAAATTGATCGAGGCTCCCAAGTCCAACATGGCATCGGCAAAGGTGCCTTCGCCGATGGTGCATGGTACAGAAAAGATTCCAGGGCTCTGCATTTCTTTGGCAAGGTTGGAGCACCTGCAATGATTTCTTCATTTCTTGTTAGGGCCGACACCACACCTCCAATTTCCTTGCTCCCCTTTATCTTTCTCCTTTTGTATACACACAATTCCTTGAGGAATTTTGTGTACTTAGGGACCTGTTTAATAGCGTCGAGGAGTGGAATATTGATTTCCACCTTTCGGAACATCTTCAACAATTCTTCATCTGACTTTGGCTTTCTTGTCGAGGTGGTCCGAGATGGAAATGGAAATGGGATAGTTGTCTCTGGCCGAGACTGCAAGTAGGCATTTGGCTTAGAGTCGGATTTAGATGATCTTGTCAACTGCTGCAGTGTAGGTTGAGGTAATTCTTTTCCACTTCGAAGAGTGACTACACTGGCATTTCCGCTCAGATTTGGAATGGTTTGAGAGGGGAGGTTGTTGGATCCTGCCGACTGTAATTGACTCACAGTATTAGCTAACTTCCCAATCTGCATTTTGAGGTCTTGGATGGTGGCGGTCATGTTCTGCTGGAACTGCATATTGCTGGAGGTCACAAATTGCTAGAATTCCAGGTTGTTGGTTGCAAGCTGCTTCATTAGGTCTTCTAGAGATGGAGAGTTGCCTTGGGTAAGGACTCTCTATTGTTGCTGTTGGAAAGGAGGTGCTTGATATTGCGGAGTCGGCTGTTGATAACTTGCTTTCCTCTGATAGGTATTCGGTGTGGATCCAAATTGTTAAGCTGCGTATGGCCCCTTGATTCGGTCCTGGCCGAAATGGTTGTTTGCCATGTTGCTAGCTATCAAATGGCCGGTTCTGATATGACTATTTCCCGTACTAAAATCCTCCTATGGCTCCAACGTTCTTTGGTTGGTCTGACTCGATTTCTTGAAGAGTGGGGCACATATCAGTGGGGTGCTCCACGAAAGTACATATGCCACATACCTTTGCTGCCAGGGCTGGTTGGTGTTGTCCGACTACAAGCTGTCTCACCAATGATGTCAATTCAGTCAGCTGATTCTCTAGTCTTTGGTTGGAAGCTGCACCAATTTCATTCACCATTCGAGTTTGACTTGGTCCTCTAATCCTAAACTGTTATGTGTTGCTTGCCATATTAGAGATCAGATGCCTTGCTGCTGTTGGCATTTTATCCATCAAGGCTCCTCCACTGGCTGTGTCTATCATGCTTCTGTCCATCATTGATAGTCCTTCATAGAAATACTAGATCAACAACTTTTCGTTGATCTGATGGTGTGGTTAAAATGTTAAAAATCAAATAACTATCATACAAATATTTACTAATTATTTTTTAATAATTATTATCATTCTAAATAATTATATTTTTTTCTATAATTAGTAAAATGGAATAATTAAATTAAAAATTTTCTTTTAAAAATTATATATAATTTTAAGGAAAAATTAATTTATCATTTTTAATATAATTTTTATGTATCTTATTATTTTTTGGTGTATACCAAACATTAAATAAAATTAAAACTTATTATGTTATTAGCATCCTCTTATTTTATCTTATTATATATCATGTAGTAGTCTTATTCTATGCTAATCAGTTAACAAGTTCTAAATGATAAATAAGTTACCACATCTCTAGTATATGTAAAATTTGTGTTATCAACCAAAAGTATATTGATGCATAATGTTTTCTATAGAGAATTAACACTATATATATATATATACAATGAACACAACAAAATTTAAACCTAATATTTCATGGAAACTACATAAATTTTTTATCATTAAACTATTCGCTATGTTTAAAATGACATTATATTTAAAAGATATAATTTTCTATAAAAGATTAATTATTTATGCTATAAAAGATATCTTTATACGTATAACGTAACACATGCACGTATTCATTTTCAGATCTGACTCTTTTAAAATAAAATAATAATGATTAATTAAAAAAGTTACAGTTGAAATTCAAGTAAAATATGTGGACATGTGATAAAGCCTTTTTGTGTGGTGTCGTCTTCAACACTTTATCAGATAACTAAAGCTAACTATAGTATAGCTAACCCTAGGTCATTCTTCTCAAGGACACAGTGCGTTCAATGAATATTTCAATATGCGGTAAACGAAAACCGAAATCTGAATGTAGGATACTGGCTCACCTCGGCAGAGACTAGGCCGAATTGATCTCGGCAGAGACGGTCCGACTCAGTCTCGGCTGAGTACACAAGGACGCTTCAGAGGGGCGGCCTCTGTCTCGGACTCAAAAAGCATAAATGAGGGGATGATTCAGGATGCAGATTAACTATAAACAGAATTTGAAAGTAGCTAATATGCTTTGAGTACTATGTCTAAGACTAATATTACTACTGTGTCCATGTTCAGTCCCAATATCCAAGGTTTTCTGGTTCATTTACTCGATTCAGTCCATATCAGCCTCTAGTAGTCTTATGGCAATCGCCACAGATCCGTCTCATGCCATACCGAGGATTTACACAATCGTTACCTCATCTTTGGTAGAGATTAAGTTCAAGCTGATTTTAGAGTCTCAATTAATTGTCATTAAGTGATTATCTACTGAAATAGTTAAACCAATTCCAATCAGTTCAGTTTAACCTTGTTCTATTACCAGGTGCAATCGCAACACAGCAATTGAATTTAAGCATCAGAAATGCAATGGAGTTTAGAATTCAGAAATCGCTCATGATATTGAAAGTAAAATACAAACACAGGGGCTTGGATTCGGTGGCTCCGTCTTCCTTCCACAACGATCGCTATGGGCGACGGTGATGGTTCACTTCTGCTAGCTAGGAGTTAAGGTTTGGATCCTCCAGTGCGTTGGAACTCCAATCGGTCTCCTCCGATAATCTTCGGCTTCTCAATCCTTAGCTTTCATTTCCTCAATCGAGAGAAATGCCATTGAAAGCACCGTTCACCACCGTGAATGGAAGAGAGAAATTGAGGGAAGAATTAGAGAGTATGGGCGCGGGAAAGTTTTGAATGCCAAAAGCCCCTATTCGTTCAGAGTTCTATCTACTTATACATGAGTGGGCACAGCTAACGATGCTAACAGAATTACATGAACAATTCCTACTCTACCCTTTGCTGTGACTTGCGTTGCAAGCTACCCCAGGTAGTGACGTGAAGCTGAGCTGGATCCACGGTGTTTCTGATTGCTGACGTGGAGTTCCACCTAGACCTGCCTGATTGGGCTCTCTGCATAAGTTGAGTCCCGGCCTGGCCGAGAGGCTCTCGGCCTGGGCTTCCGATGGCGGGCTAAGTTTGGCTGAACCTGCAATGAAGAGATGGTTAGCTAAAAATCTTGATTAAGCACAAATTGTGTTTTACTTCAAGTTTAGGCCATTAATCTGGATCTTAGCTAACAGTCATCTTTTAAGCTCGTGAGTTGTTCAATGGTGCCCTTCTTAGGTCCACTTAGGATGTGCATTTTATGACCCATCAAACCCCCACACTTAGCCTTTTGCACTCCTGGGCAAAACATACGATTTAATTTAAGGGTGACTTTAGTGAGAGAATTTCCCGTTTGATTTCCTTAAGCTGACTCTACAGAGTCGACCTCTCTTCATCCCGGTTCAAAGCGCTCGTGCAGTCAGGGAGCTACTTCCTTTGGTTCTCAGGGGCCTTCATGGTTTCCAATTGTGAAAGGGTGCCCCCAGAGTGATAGAACCTTGTACTCATGTACTCAATTTTCTCGCTTCTCTCAAGTGTCTGGGCTGTGTTTACACTCAGCATTGCATGGGATTGGTGTCACCATATTTTGACAGAGCTCTCCTCTTTCACCTACAAAACACAGCAGTTATGATCACTAGGACTTTTCTGGCTTGTAGCGAGGTTGAGGTTATGGGTCGAATGGATGTAAGAAAACTAGCTTCAGAACCCACGGGGAGGAGAGGAGCAATGGGGAGTGAGTGTAACCAGTATGAGGGCGGTCCCGGTTGTTGTGGTCTCCTTTGTTCTTTATTTACTCGCCGTTTTTCATTCTTTCTTTCTTTTACTCATGCAGCTTACTGATCTTTGTTTATTTCAGCTCATTCATTCTAGCTGTCTGTTTTCTATTTTTATGTACTTTCTTTTCTTTTCTTTCATTCCATTTCCTTCTTTCTTTCTTTTCTTCTTCTGAGCCTTCAGCTGCTTTTTGGTCGACTTCAGCTCCCTAGACTTCCCCCACACTTGATTTTAACTCACTCCCAAGACGATTCCACGACTCCTCGGCTTCTCGAGGGTGAGGTAAGAATGGTTTTTCTGGCCTCGGCTTGTGGTGAGCTGCAAGAAAAGTGGTCAATTTAGGCTCAAAAGGGGGTGACAAGGGTCAGCTTGTTTTTTGGACAGCTTATTTGGCTCTGGGCTCATAAGAAATATGGCCTAGATCATTTCATTCCTGCATGTGTAAAATAGTTGTATCCAGAGAGTTAAGGCAAAATTCAGCACACACACAATTAACATGCTTGCAAAAATCACTCGAGAAAGAAGAGAGGCGGCAGAGTGTAAGCCGCCTCTGTTGCAAGGCTCAAATTCTCACGCTGGCTGATTCTGTTCCTTCACTCTGAAGGCTCCTTCTTCCCATTTTCACCATTTGGCACTTGGGACCCAGAGGTTTGGTTCCCTTCAGGCAGAGCAGCTTTTGCTCGAGAATAGAGAGATTCCTTCTACTGGCTTGTCAGACTCTCGGACTCAGCAAGGAATTTCCTCTCTTCCTTTGGACACGTAATTCTGCTAAGATAAGGTCATTCCGGCTGTGGCAGACTCGGCAGTGGGACTCTTTTATTAAACACAAACTTAAGCAGAAAAAATACTAATGAGACTTAAAATGGTATGTCGGGTATGTAAGAAACGAAATGGAAAAGTTAGAGGGAATTGAAAAAGTTAGAGAAGAGAAGGGCAGATATGATGTGAATGATCCGTTCCAAAATGGACAGAACCCCCCCCACACTTAATCTCAGCATTGCCCTCAATGGTGGCCGAGTTGGCCTAGACTGCCATCAGGGGAAGTCGGCTTCACCAAGGAAATATTCTCCATGTTTACTCCTGTTGGTGCTGGACCTTCGAGGAATGGTTTAACTTGGTGCCCGTTGACCTGAAAGGTGCGATTGGTATGTTCTTCCTTAAGCTGCACTGCACCATGGGGAAATACGTTAGTAATAACAAAAGGTCCATCCCATCTGGACCTGAGCTTACCAGCTATGAGTTTTAATCGTGAATTGAACAACAACACTTTTTGGCCAATGTGGAGATCTTTTCTCAGGATCTGGTCATCATGGAATTTTTTTACCTTTTGCTTGTAGATCCTAGCATTTTCATAGGCTTCTGAGCGAAGTTCATCTAGTTCTTGAAGTTGGAACTTCCTATGTTCTCCTGCTTGGTCATAAGCCATGTTGCATTGCTTGACAGCCCAGTAAGCTTTGTGCTCGAGCTCTACAGGTAGATGACAAGCTTTGCCGAAAACAACTCGGTATGGGGACATTCCGAGAGGTGTTCGGTATGCTGTTCTATGTGCCCATAGAGCATCTTCAAGGAGTCTGCTCCAGTCCTTCCTGCTGGGATTTGTCATCTTTTGCAGTGTATGCTTGATTTCCCTGTTAAACACCTCGGCTTGCCCATTAGTCTGGGGGTGGTATGCTGTGGCTATCCTGTGTGCCACTCCATATTTTTGAAGAAGGGAAGCCATAGCTCTATTACAGAAGTGACTCCCCTGGTCACTGATGAGCGCCTTTGGAACCCCGAACCTGCAAAAAATGTTGGACTTCAGGAAGTCCACTACTACTTTGGCATCATTGGTTCTGGTGGGGATGGCTTCTACCCATCTTGATACATAATCAACGGCAAGCAGGATGTATGAATAGCCATTGGAGATTGGGAATGGTCCCATAAAATCTATGCCCCAGACGTCAAAGACTTCACAGAATAGGATGGGCTGCTGGGGCATTTCATGCCTTTGACTTAGGGCCATCCCTGCTTTTTGGCATCTGTCGTAGGTGGAGACGAATTTATGAGCGTCTCGGAAAATGGAAGGCCAATAGAGGCCGCAATCAAGCACTTTCCTGGCAGTCCGAGATGAGCCGTAGTGGCCTCCTCCAAGGGCCGAGTGACAGAGATGAAGGACCGACTTGATCTCGGTCTCAGGAATGCACCTGCGGATGATCTTATCATTGCATAATCTCCATAGATAGGGGTCATCCCATACGTAATACTTAGCATCACTACGGATCTTTTCCTTGTAGGTTCGAGATGCCATGGGTGGAAATTGAGATGTAGCTACGAAGTTACAAATGTCTGCAAACCATGGTGGAGCCGACTTGATATGCAGGAGTTGCTCATCAGGGAACTCGTCTCGGATGGGTAATTGTTCGCTCTCTCCTTCAATCCTGCTTAGGTGGTCTGCTACAGCATTCTCGGCACCTTTCTTGTCTCTGATTTCCAAGTCAAATTCTTGGAGAAGAAGCATCCACCGGATCAGTCGTGGCTTTGCTTCCGGCTTCTTCAACAAGTACTTCAGAGCAGCGTGATCAGAGAATACAACTATTTTGGAATCAAGAAGGTAGGAACGAAACTTATCCAAGGCAAACACAATTGCCAGGAGTTCCTTCTCAGTTGTCGTGTAGTTTTGCTGGGCCGAGTCCATGGTTCTGGACGCATATGCGATAACATGCACTGGTTGGCCGACTCGTGCTCTCTGGCCGAGAACAGCTCCCAGAGCCGAATTAGATGCATCGCACATGAGTTCAAATGGCAGGTCCCAGCTTGGTGCTTGCAGGATGGGTGCGGGGCGTAAGTTTTTCTTCAGCTCATGAAATGCTATAATGCGGGGCTGGTCAAAGTTGAAGTGCACGTCCTTCGTAGGAGTTTGGACAGAGGCGAGCCAATTTGCTGAAGTCCTTGATGAATCTTCTGTAGAATCCTGCATGTCCTAGAAATGAGCGAACTTCCCGCATGAGAGGTGGGGTTTGGAAGTGAAGAGATTATGTCTATTTTCGCCTTGTCCACTTCGATGCCTCTGTTGGAGACTAGGTGTCCCAAGATTATTCCTCGGTCACCATGAAATGACACTTTTCAAAATTTAGAACCAGATTCGTTTCAGTGCATCTCTTCAGCACCTTGGACAGGTTGTTCAGGCATGCTTCAAATGAGTCGGCATATACCGTGAAGTCATCCATAAACACTTCCATGCACTCCTGTAACAAGTCCGAGAATATGCTCATCATGCAGCGCTGAATGTACTTGGAGCATTGCACAGGCCGAATGGCATTCTAGTGTATGCGAATGTGCCAAAGGGGCATGTGAAGGTGGTTTTATGCTGATCTTCAGTGCTATGTGTATTTGCATGTATCCTGAAAATCCATCCAGAAAGCGAGAATGGGATTTCCCTCGCTATTTTTCTAGCATCCGATCAATGAAAGGCAAAGGAAAATGATCCTCATGTTGCCTGATTTAGTTTTCTATAGTCGATGCATACCCGCTAGCTGTTCTGAATCCTCATCTTACCAACTCGTCTTGTTGGTTTTTCGTGACGGTCATCCTGCATTTCTTTGGCACTACCGCACGTGACTCACCCATTGGCTGTCGAGATGGGGTAGATGATGCCCAGCAAGTAGCTTTGTGACTTCTTTCTTGACTACATCTAGAATGGTAGGATTCAGTCTTCGTTCTTTGTTGCCTTATGGGCTTAATATCTTCCTCCATTAATATTCTCGTGCATGCATATGGAGGGATTGATACCTGGAAGGTCAGAAAGTTTCCACCCAATTGCCTGTTTGTGTTGCCTGAGGACTCCTAACAGCTTGTCTTCCTGCTCTGGGAGGAGGTTGCTTGCAATGATGACCGGGAGCTGTTGTTCACTGTCCAGAAAAGCATATTTTAAATGGCTAGGCAGTGGTTTCAGCTCCATGGGTGGTGGAGATGGAGATTCTCGAGTTACGACTCTCGGATCCGACTGGCCGGCTTGTTCTTGATTCGGCATCATGATTGCCGTTATGGACTCGGCCTTGTCGTGCTTCGGCCGACTTGGAAGGCTTGTTTCGGCTTCCGATTGGGTAGAGTCGGCCTCGGCTCTCCTTATGGTTTCGGTCTTGAGTCCGGGTGAAGCAATGAGCTCGGTGGCCTGGTCTTCACCGGCCGAGATAGTTTGGGTGTCGGCTTTTGTGTTTGACTCGTTGGCCGAGTTGACTTTTGACCTGACATTGACTCGGCCTTCTTTGGCCGACTTCACTTCTTTGTGAATATAGTTGCCGATTCTTGCGCTGGTATGAGCTTTCTAGTTTCGCAACTTTTACTTCTGCACTGCTCTTGTTCTCTGAGGGCTTGGGATAGCAAACTTGATTTATTAACTCGTTAATTCTTTTTCAAATGTCAAGTTGCTGATGTCGCCGTGATCTTCCTCAAAGGCTGGGGTCTCGGTGCTTCCCTATGGTCAGCCTTCGAGCTAATGGTGGCATCAGTTCCAAAAAGATCTTCCATTCCCTCACTGCAGTTGTCCAGTTGGAAATATTCTTCCACTAATTCTTCCATGATATCTATGCCAAAGAGTGAGTGGTCTTCGGTGGGGTGCTTCATAGCTTCAAAGATATTGAACTGCACCAGTGTGTCACCGAATTCCATAGAGAGTGTTCCTAAGATGTACGTCGATCTTCGTCTTTGCTGTCATTAAAAATTGTCTCCCCAGTATCAATGTTGATCCTTTCTCTGATGACTCGTCCTCCATGTCGAGCACGTAAAAATCAGCTGGAAAGATTAATTCATCCACTTGGACGAGGACATCTTCGAGAACTCCCAGGGGTTGCACGATACTTCTATTAGCAAGTTGTATGGTCATCCCTGTGGGTTCTAGATCTCCAAGATTGAGGGACCTATAAGTTGATGCCGGCATGACGTTGATTGACGCCCCTAAGTCCAACATAGCATCAGCGAATGTGGAGTCACCGATGGTGCATGGGACCGAGAAGATGCCAGGGTCTCGGCATTTCTCTGGCAAGACCTGTGAAATTCCTGCAGTGGGGTGGTTCCTGGTTAAGCTTGAGACCACACCTCCAAGTTCTCGATTCCCCTTCATCTTCCTTCTTTTGTGAACGCATAATTCCTTGAGGAATTTTGCGTATTTTGGGATTTGCTTAATAGCATCGAGAAGTGGAATGTTGATTTCCACCTTCCGGAACATCTTCAGCAGCTCGTCATCAGAATCTGGCTTTTTCGCCGAGACGGTTCGGGATGGAAATGGTAATGGGACCTTTGTCTGAGAGTGAGGCGGTGAGTCGGCTGTCACTTCAGAGTCTTCTTCATCTTGTTGCTGTACTTGATGCTGGCTCTGTACAGGCTGAGGTAATTCTTTGCCGCTTCTGAGTATTACTGCGTTAGCATTCCCTCTCGGATTCGGAATGGATTGGGAGGGAAGGTTACTCGAGCCGGCTGACTGTAGTTCACTCACAGTGTTTGCCAGCTGACCTATTTGCATCTTGAGGTCCTGGATGGTGGCGGTCATATTTTGCTGAAATTGTAAATTGCTGGAGCTTACTGATTGCTGAAATTCTATGTTACTTGCTGCCAGCTGCTTCATTAAATCTTCTAGTGATGGAGAGTTATTTTGGGTAGGAGTTCTCTGTTGCTGAGGTGGGAAGGATGATGTTGAGTATTGTGAACTCGGCTGCTGATAACTAGTTGTCCCATAGGGCGAATTCGGCATGAATCCGGCTCTTTGAGTCGCATATGGTCCTGGCTGTGGATTGGGCCGGAATGGTTGTTTCCCATATGATTGGTTATCGAATTGCCGGTTCTGATAGGGTTGCTTCCCATATTGAAATCCTCCTACAGCTCCAACACTTTCGGTTTGGCTAGACTCGGTTTCTTGCAGAGTGGGGCACATATCAGTTGGATGCTCTGTTGAGGTACATATGCCACAGACTTTTGCTGCCATGGTTGGATGATGTTGACTAACAGCCAGTTGTCTCACCAGAGATGTCAGTTCGGTCAGCTGGTTCTCCAGCCTTTGGTTGGAGGCTGCACTGATTTCGTTCACTGGTCGAGACGGAGTCGGCCCTCTAATCCCAAATTGTTGAGTGTTGCTTGCCATGTTCGAGATCAAATGCCTTGCTGCTACTGGTGTTTTGTCCATTAGTGCTCCTCCACTGGCGGCATCAATCATGCTTCTGTCCATCATGGATAATCCTTCATAGAAGTATTGGATCAGCAGTTGCTCGCTGATCTGGTGGTGAGGACAGGTGGCACAGAGCTTGTTGAAGCGCCCCCAGTACTGTGCAGAGAGTTTCTCCTGTGTGCTACCTTATCCCACAGATTTCCTTCCTTATGGTCGCAGTCCTAGAGGCTGGGAAAAATTTTTCCAGGAAGGTCCGCTTCATATCTCCCCAGGTGTTGAAGAGAGCTGGCTGCAGATATAGCCAATCCTTTGCAGCTCCGTCCAGAGAGAATGGAAATGCCTTCATCCTGATGTAGTCTTCGATTCCTTGCGGCCTCATCGTGGAACAAACCACGTGAAATTCTTTAAGGTGCTTGGGGGTCTTCTCCTGCAAGACCATGAAATTTAGGCAAAGAATTGTATCAATCCGACTTCAATTCATATGTCTGAGCCGGCTCCAGTTGTGGATACTGGATACACCATGGTTGGTACACCACATCTGGAGTGGCTAGCTCCTTCAATGTCCTGTTAAGATTTTCCATCTGCCCTGGCTCAGAAAGTTGTCGATTATTAATGAAAATGTTAGTACAAGAATGATTAGATTTATCAGCAGAGTTTACACTATTACTAATATTTACTGTGGTATTCCTAATTTTACGTAATCTTCGTAAAGTTAGTTCTATCTCTGGATCAAAAGTATACAGTGGGTCAGTGCTACTCCTAGTCATGCATCATGCAAATTCTTAAAGTAACAACAATCGGGATGTAGTCAGTATGTAATGCTGAATGTAATGCGAGTCAAAAATTTTATGTATGCAATGCAGAATTAAGAATTTATTCCATATCTATATGCATGTACTTGTTTTTGATTATTTAATGAATTCACATACAAAATTATCACAAATTCAGACTCAACAAATCTTGAAATAAAACTTCCTACAACTCGGATTCGATTCGGTTTACTTGGCACACTGAAACACACAAAGAAACTTGTGTCCCCGGCAACGGCGCCAATTTGACAAAGCCTTTTTGTGTGGTGTCGTCTTCAACACTTTATCAGATAACTAAATCTAACTATAGTATAGCTAACCCTAGGTCATTCTTCTCAAGGACACAGTGCGTTCAATGAATATTTCAATATGCGGTAAACGAAAACCGAAATCTGAATGTAGGATACTGGCTCACCTCGGCAGAGACTAGGCCGAATTGATCTCGGCAGAGACGGTCCGGCTCAGTCTCGGCTGAGTACACAAGGACGCTACAGAGGACGGCCTCTGTCTCGGACTCGAAAAGCAGTAAATGAGGGGGATGATTCAGGATGCAGATTAACTATAAACAGAATTTGAAAGTAGCTAATATGCTGAGTACTATGTCTAAGACTAATATTACTACTGTGTCCATGTTCAGTCCCAATATCCAAGGTTTTCTGGTTCATTTACTCCAGTTACAGTCCATATCAGCCTCTAGTAGTCTTATGGCAATCGCCACAGATCCGTCTCATGCCATACCGAGGATTTACACAATCGTTACCTCATCTGTTGGTAGAGATTAAGTTCAAGCTGATTTTAGAGTCTCAATTAATTGTCATTAAGTGATTATCTACTGAAATAGTTAAACCAATTCCAATCAGTTCAGTTTAACCTTGTTCTATTACCAGGTGCAATCGCAACACAGCAATTGAATTTAAGCATCAGAAATGCAATGGAGTTTAGAATTCAGAAATCGCTCATGATATTGAAAGTAAAATACAAACACAGGGCTTGGATTCGGTGGCTCCGTCTTCCACAACGATCGCTATGGACGACGGTGATGGTTCACTTCTGCTAGCTAGGAGTTAAGGTTCGGATCCTCCAGAGTGCGTTGGAACTCCAATCGGTCTCCTCCGATAATCTTCGGCTTCTCAATCCTTAGCTTTCATTTCCTCAATCGAGAGAAATGCCATTGAAAGCACCGTTCACCACCGTGAATGGAAGAGAGAAATTGAGGGAAGAATTAGAGAGTATGGGCGCGGGAAAGTTTTGAATGCCAAAAGCCCCTATTCGTTCAGAGTTCTATCTATTTATACATGAGTGGGCACAGCTAACGATGCTAACAGAATTACATGAACAATTCCTACTCTACCCTTTGCTGTGACTTGCGTTGCAAGCTACCCCAGGTAGTGACGTGAAGCTGAGCTGGATCCACGGTGTTTCTGATTGCTGACGTGGAGTTCCACCTAGACCTGCCTGATTGGGCTCTCTGCATAAGTTGAGTCCCGGCCTGGCCGAGAGGCTCTCGGCCTGGGCTTCCGATGGCGGGCTAAGTTTGGCTGAACCTGCAATGAAGAGATGGTTAGCTAAAAATCTTGATTAAGCACAGATTGTGTTTTACTTCAAGTTTAGGCCATTAATCTGGATCTTAGCTAACAGTCATCTTTTAAGCTCGTGAGTTGTTCAATGGTGCCCTTCTTAGGTCCACTTAGGATGTGCATTTTATGACCCATCAACATGTAAACTAAATCATGAACTTGTTAAAATCTTATATATTTAACCCTTTAAACTATACCTTATATTTTAAAGGTGTAAAACTTCATTTTGGAACAAAATAATGGAGATAAAAAAATAAAATATTTGCCATAGAAGTTCTTAAGTAAATCACGAACCAATTCCGTGGGCATTCACTTAAGGGTGACATTTTCTTCTATTAAAAGAGTTGTGGAATGTTTGGGCTTACAAACACACGCTTCAATTTTGGTCATAATGAAAAAATGGTTGTATCTTGACTATGTAAACCGATTGCCAACATAGTGCCACATTTCATGTAAAATATAGAAAAAGTCTTAACTCAACTGCCTATAAGTAGGAAACTCAACTGCACTTGGAAATCACACTTGAATGACTTCACAGAGTTTATCTTTGTGTCAGTAATAGAGTACAACCTTGAGCAATGGCCAGTTACTTAAGCATCTTAATGTTTTGCCTAGTTGCAATGCTTCTTCTTCATGTGGAGAACCACGTAAGATAACAGGATTCCAATAACTCCCTCTCACGCACACACACTCTAATACTCAAGCTTTACTGTGATAACTTCACTTTGTTTCCTTTGCATTGGTATGATTTCCATTTACTTTCTTTGTCTTTTGAGATCATTACATGGTTTCAAATTAATGTCAACAAATACAAATGATTTGATGTAATATTTGATTTAGCTTAATAATCTTAATTTTTTTTGACAAACATGAAGTAAAAAGTATTGTTTTGAATAGAGTTGATGAATGACATAAGCTATAGAAAAATAAATACTGATTAACTTTTCTTATTCTATTACTACTACATTCCCATGACATGCTTTTTCTTTCTTACTTTATTTTATTTTTGGTTGGTGTAAATCTTCTTCCTACAAATATATGAATCACAAGAATTAACAAATATGTTCATTATCCTAATTGTTGGTTGCATTTGAATAAATTATTGCATGATTCTTTCTGTGTGGAAGCATGTACGCGATAACATAGAAAAAAAACTATTCAAAAAGTTTTGCGCAGAAATTTGCTAAAAATATTTTTTAATAAATAATATTATTTTATATATCTAAGATGTTGAAGCTTATGATTATTTTTCAAAAAATTTTTCATTTAAAAAATGTTATTCTTTATTTTCAAAATTTTTAACAAGTTTTTTCAACTGTTTCGTATTACTGTTTGTAATTAATTATTTTAGAAATAATTTTCAGCAACTAATTTAATCAAAAATTAATTTAATCGATCATAACAATAGTCAATTATAATTATAAGTTTTTATTGAAAAGTGAATCAAGTTAATTTCTATTTTTTTTTAATTGACTCATAAGCATGTTTGAAAATATTAGTAGTGTTAATAAATAAGTTTTTTTTTTAACTAGTAACGTTTTTTTAAGCGTCACTTCAAGAAAAAATTTTTAAATGGTAATTTCAAACTTTTATATTTATATCTCTTTTATCCATAAAATATTTGTTAAATTTTCTTTTTTTGCCCTTTCTAAATAAGAATAGATTTTATTTTTAAATAAGATTTTATTTTATTTTTTAACTATTTTTTATATTACTCTTTCTATTTTAACCATTACACTATTTATATTATTTATTCTATTATTTTAATATTACACTTCATGATGTTTTAACCATCATACTAATTAACATAATAAAACTATGAAATGTACTTGAATTTATGTTGTTTTTTTACTTTATTTTAAATTTAATTAAAAATATTTTAAGATATAGTATAAGATTAATAATAGAATGCACAATTTGAAAATAGTCAAACTAAAAAGTGGACTTAAAATAATATATTTATAAATTATAAAGTATAAGAGTTTGAAATTAATTTAAAATCTAAAATTAAATACCTAAAATATATTATTATCAATAAAATAAATTAATTTTTACAAACAAATATTAATATTGTATAAAATGTCCTTTTTTGTCATATACATTTATCAATTAGTTCAATAAGGTGGTTTAACAGTCTTCGATTACCATCTAACTTTTTAGTCATTAACTAATTTTTCAATTTTCAAACTAGCTTTTTCAACTATTTTTACCAAAATAGCCATAATTGATTACTAAAATAATCTAATTTTTCTAATTTAATTGTATATATATTTTTTGTTAGATAATTTATTATATTTATGTAGCATACACTAACATTGATAACTTCAGGCTGAGATTGTTGTTACTACCATTAAAACTCCAACTCCAGCGCTTGCGCTAGCTCCAGCTTCTCAAACAAGTGAGGTAAGACTTTTTTCACATGTTCTTTTTTTTTTATTTGGACAATTTTGGATAAAGCTAATTAGATAGTGTATTTGTATTTTATGTGTTTATTTCGTCTTTTATTTTCTTGAGTTTCAGGATGGCACTATTGAGGGCAGTCTTCGACCAGAAGGTACGAATCAATCAAGGACATGTTGTTTGAGTAGCTTTATAAAGAAGCTACAAAACTAATAATTTTGAAAAAAATATATATTTATAGGATCGATTCATGACATGGTATAGCTAGTGGATCACACAAATCATTGTTGATTTCTTTTCTTCTTTTCTATTGGAAAAAATTGATGTTGAGATTAAAATGGTGCATGTTGATCTCTGCATGAAATTGCAGAATGTGGTCCTCGTTGTGGAGAGAGATGCGCGAGCAAAAATTACGATATGAACTCATGTTTGTTCTTCTGCCAAAAGTGTTGTCTCAAATGCTTATGTGTGCCACCTGGAACTAATGACAACAAGGAGGTATGCCCATGTTACAACAATTGGAAGACCAAATGGGGAGTACCCATATGCCCTTGAATGTTGAAACTTTCACGATCTAAGTCTCTAGTTAAATTTATTGCTACTACCTAAATCCTATGTATTATATCACCACAACATTTAGATTTCCTTGATTTAATTAAGTCTGCTAAGGTTCATTTTGATTCTTCCACAACGAATAAGAGAAAATTTTTGTCATGAAATTACTCATTTTGATTCTACCTTTTAATTTTATGCTTAAAAGAAATAAGCAAAGTTTTAATTTACAATCGTAGTTGCATTAAGATTTCCACCATCAACGTGAGTTTTGCATAATTGAACAACAAATTATATTAAAATTTTATGAATTAAATATATTTTTGATCTCTAGATTTTACTTTAGTACACATGAATGCTACATGATACTGGTAGTCTATATGTTTAATCAAATAATCATTTAACGATAATTAGTACTTGATAGAAAGTATTAAAAACAGTGATGAAAAATAGTTAAGGGATTAAGACCGATCAAAAAATTGTTGAAAGACTGAAAAAAATTTCATAAAAAGATAAAAGACTAAGGCCAATCAAAATATTATTGAAGGGCTAAAAATGAGTTTCGTGAAAAGATGAGAACTAAATACATAGTTTACAAAAAAATTATATATTATTGTCATGCTAGTTTATTGATTACATGACAACTCATGTGGATGCTATTGTGATTGTTACGTTATCACTTAATACTGATACTTACAAGAAAGGACCAAAAATGTTAGTTAACAAGGTAAAAATACAAGGACTAAAATCAATTAATATTTTATTTAGGAATTAAAAGTGAAATTTGTCAAATGGTTAGGAACCAAAAACATATTTAACACAATTTTATATATTATAATATAGTCCATAATAACCTATAATTAATATTTTCAATATATATAAGACATCCAAAGTGAAAAAAATAAAACAATATTAAAATATAACTAAATTAGTTGCTGGTAATATATTTAACAAATTTAGCATTAATAGTTAATTAGTTATTCTTATGGTAGATTGAATTAATGAATATGGTTGATGCACCCTTGGATCCACAATCAAAACTTAGCTTCAAGTAGGAACCAAGTTAGCCATAGAAATGAAAACCAAAACATAGAAGAAGAAGAAAACAAAAATATGGAAAAGGAAGAGGATGGAGCTCACCACTAATTCATAGAGAATTAGCTAAGAAAAGTGAGATTTGCCACAAGTATCTATGAAATGAAATGAAATGGGCCATTTTCAAAAATCTATGAACCATAACAAAAATAAAATCTCTACCTCCTTTAGGCTTGGGCAAACCAAGTATAAAGTCCACAGAGATATCAATTCAAGGAATAGTGGGAATAGAGAATAAGGTATACAAACCATGAAGAGAAACCTTAGACTGAGCAAATAAACAAGTTAAGCATCTCTCACAAATTTTATAGACACCCTTTCTCGTATGAGGTCAATAGAAATCATCATTCAAGATTTTAAAAGTCTTAAGTTCTCCGAAGTGACCCATAAGGCCATCTTTATGTACCTTATTCATAAGCAATTGCCAAGTGGAGCTCATTAGCACATATTGTTTCTTTCCCTTAAATAAAAAGCCATCATGTCTAAGGAAATCATGGAATTCGAATGGATAAACATGTCAAAAGGCTCACTAAAATAAAGATGTTTTTCATACAATTCCTTTATTCAATCAAGTCCAAGACATCCTTATTTCAAGAATGGAAATTAAGGCATGTCTCCTTGAGAGCGCATCCATGACCAAATTCATTTTGCCTTATTTATGCTTAACTGCCTAACAAAATTGCTCCAAAAATTCAACCCATTTAGCATGCCTCTTATTTAACTTACCTTTTCCTCTCAAATTCTTAAGAGCTTCATGATCACTATGGATCACAAACTTCTTGGGAACTAGATAATGTTGGCAAGTTTCAAGACCATCGCAAGAGCATACAACTGTCAATCATAGGTGGAATAATTTAGTAGGGCACCCTTTAGTTTTTCACTAAAATAAGCAATTGGATGCTCTTTTTAGAGGATTACAACCTCAATACCAACACTAAAGGCATTACACTCCAACTCAAAAGATTTTGGAAAATTAGGCAAAGCAAGAATTGGAGCTTAAGTGAGCCTTTCCTTGAAAGCTTGGAAACCTCTCTCTTGGCTCTCCTCCAATTTAAATCTTTTTTCATAATTTCATTCAAAGGGGCTGCAATTGTATTGAAATCTTTTACGAATCTTTTATAAAACTTGCAAACACATGGAAGCTTCTTACTTCCCACATGATTATAGGTGTTGGCCATCTTGGATGGCCATCACCTTTTCCTCATCAACCTTGACTCCATGGGAGCCAACAACAAAATCGAGGAAGGTTACCTCATGGGAACAAAACACACATTTTCCTAAATTAGGAAACAAAGTCTTTTTTCTTAAAATTTCAAGCACACTTTTCACAAGCAAGAGGTGGTCATCCAAGCAAGTAGAATAAACCAAAATATCATGAAAATACACAACCACACACTTGCCCATTAGGCTTCTCAAGACATGGTTTGTCAATCTCATAAAAGTACTAGGGGTAGTCAAGCCAAAAGGCATGACAAGCCACTTATAAAGTCCAAACTTAGTCTTAAAAGTTGCTTTCCATTCATCCTCCTCCCTTATCCTAACATGATGTTATCCATTTCTTAAAACTATTTTAGAAAAAATATTGGAACCATGCAATTCATCAAGCAAGTAATCTAAATAGGGAACAAGGTGCCTATATCTAACAATGATATTATTTATTGGCCTGTAATAAGCGCACATTCTCCAAATGCTATCTTTCTTTAGTACCAAAATCACAAGCATGGTGCACAAGCTCATGCTCTCTCTTTCTTTAGATAATCATCTAACATTCATCCATGCATATTGAAATTACAATTGCAGTCCTTAATTAGAATGGATTTAGGATCATAACTGGTTGAATTTAGGTTATCAATCGATTACCTAATAGAATACAATCCAAAACCCAAAAGAGATCACAATCATGAAAACGAATTAAGAATTGGAAAGAAAAATAGTAGAAATTGCATAAGGAAGATATAGAATCAAGAACTCAAACCGATTTGCATTCCTAAACCTTCAATTGACAAAGAAGCTTAGCTTTCCATGGCTATTATCATAGAAAACTCAGCAGAAAACATAGAAGGTAATGTAGAAAAAATGTAGAAGAAAATGGAGTAGAAAACTACGGCGAAGAGAGGAAAACTTCCCATTCAAGAAATCCCTCCAACTCCTAAAAGTCGTTTCTAATTAACTAATTAACTACTTAATAAGTACTTGCTCGAAAGTGTCAAGGAAAATGGGCTTGGACAGAAGATTTAGCACCCTAAAAAACTCACCAACTAGGGCCCCATAATTTGGTCTAGAATATATAGGGGAAAGACTAGTTAGAGTTGTGTAGAGGTAGTAACTTCACGTCCATATTTAATGCTGCAAATGGTTGACCTAGGTTGCGCCATAAAGAGGGAAGCTGCAAACCTTTGTCTTAGCTTTCCAAGGCTAACAAGATTGTCCAATTTAGAGGTTTATAGCTCTAGATATGGGCTACATAAGATATAAACCTCAATGAAAATTAAGTCTCAAAATAAGCATAGATTAGCAACTAACCCTAAATAAGTTCAATGGTCAAAGGCTCAATTAATGTGTCAATTTTAACCAGAAAATAATGTCAAATATTCCCAGCATAAGTCACTATTAAGTGCCTCCACAATGCTCTATTAGCCTCCTTGGGGTTTATCCTATATGCAATCTTATTTGGATAAATAACTTTAAGTGTCAAGTCTATGTGATGTTCTATACCTCTCAAGGGGGGCAAGCCATCAAATATATCCTTTGGGAGCACATCTTAAAACTCCTCTAGCAAATCTTGGATACCTATAGGCAAAGCACTCAAAGAAGGTGAAGCACTCAAAAGCATGGTAGTAGGTAAAGCAAATAAGGGTTCTCTCTTGACCAAAAGGACCCTCCTAACCTCCCTAGGGCCAACTTGCAAGGATTCCTTTTTTTTTCCTTATTTTTTTTAACTCTTTCCACTAATGGTCAGCTCTTTTGACCTCTCATTTTCTATCTTTTTTTTTTATTCTTTTTCTCTCAAATTCTTGCTTTTCTCTCAAATTCTTGCTTTTCTCTCCTACCTTTTCTTTCCCTTTTTCTTTTCTCTTTTTGGCTTTATTCTTGCTATTTTTTTCTTCAACTTGCTCTCGACTTTTCTATCAACTTCTCCTTCACTTTCATTTTCTTTTTATCCTCATGCACCTTTCTTGGAGATAAAGGTTTAAGCATCATCCTTTGCCCAAAATGTACAAATGTGAACCTATTGGTGACTCCATGATAAGTCATATTTTAGACACCTCACAAGGGTTTAAGATGGGTATTATTGAGACTATTTGGTAACTAAGAATCACATCTTAGCTAATATTCAAATTATTAGCCTAAAAATAGGGAAAATATAAATTTGTGCTAAATTGAGGATCTTAGCTAATAAAAGATTGGATTCGTCTTGCAGGCCAAAGCCAAGAGCATCTCGGCCCAAAAGAAGCACCTTGGCCCAAAAGGAGCTGTCCCGGCCAGACAAGTCCCTTCCCAGCCGAGCCCATCTTCAGAGCCCAAGCCACTCCAGCAAAATGTGTAACACATAATCATTTAGGGAAATGATAGCTTAATCATGAATTTGTAATTTAGTTAGGAGTTAGTTAGGAAAAGCATGCATAGCAAGGAACCCAACACTTGTATGAAAAAGGGTGCAAGTGCTTGTGAAAAGCGTTGTTTAATTCAGAAAACCAATTGTATCACACAACCTTCACTTCTCACACTTTCGTTTCATCCCTCAATGGTGCACGGTGCTTCAGTACGGTGTCTCATCGATCGAAGAGGTGTAGGTCTAGAGTCTGGGAAGCTAGAGGTTATCAAAGGAGATAGCCTAGTATAGCTAGCGCACTCTAGGGGACTGAATCCTCAGTGCTCTATCCATCCCTGGTGAATGATGAGCTGCATTTTCTAGTCGTTTTACGTGATTCAAATAACTAAAGCTAACTATAGCATAGTCAACCCTAGGTCGATTTTTCTCAAGGACACAGTGTGTTCAATTGCAGTTTCGTGTGCAAACAAATGATGTGAAGGCTTGAGTGTAGAGTATGGACTCGTCTTGGCATAGGCCGAGGCACTCTCGGTAGAGAGTATCAACTCGGTCTGGGCTAAGCGCGGATAGACGCAACAGAGTTGGACTAACTCTGTTTCAAACTGAAAAGTAGTAAATAGGGGGGAGATTTGGAATGTGAGAATAGTAAACTGATGTTATGAAATGTAAACAGAATATACTATTGTATTCACTATAAAATTATTACTATATAACTGTTCTGTATTCAGTCCCGTTAATCAAGTCCAGCTCAGGTCCTTCACTCCATTTCCCAGTCCATATTAGCCTTCGGTATTCTTATGGCAATCGCCAAAGGTTCGTCCATTGCAATACCGAGGATTTACACAATCTCTATCTCATCAGTTGGCAGGGATTAGGTTCAAGCTAATTTTAGGTTCTGAATCAGATTCTTTAGTTGATTACCTACTCTATTAGTTAAACCAGTTCCAATCGGCTTAGCTTAACATTGTTCACGTTTAAATGCAATCGCGATTCAAGCATGAATTGAAGAAGAGGAAAGGAACATAGTTCAGAATTGCAGAATTGGAATTAACTAACAAAAAATGAAATACAAACACAATGGTCTGAATTCAGGTGGTTCCATCTCCCACAATGATCGCTATGGATGATGGTGGTGGTTCACCTCCGTTAGCCTGAGTGTTGAGAATCAGATCCTCCAGAGTGCGTCAGGAATCTGATCGATCCCCTCTAGCAGACTTCAGCTTCCCAGTCTCAGACCTGCACTTCCTCAATCGAGAGAAATGCCAATGCAACACCGTGTGCCACCAGAGAATGGAAGAATGAGAATGGTAAAATGGATATATGGGGCGTGTGATTTTAGTGTGAGTTCCAAGACCCTAAAGACGTGCACAACTCTTCCTATATATACTTGAGCTGAGTAGCTAGATGTCGTTAACAAAATATCCTAACAGAATTACAATGTGAACTTCCTATTCTACCCTTGTGAAAATCTTCCAAAATGACGTGGTAGATTCTCCAAGAGTGACATGGCAGCTGAGCTGGCGTTGAGGTGGTCTCGGAAATGGATAACTGATGGGGACAAACTTAGAGCACACAATTGGGCCGCTCTTTATTAGGCTGTTGGGCTACAAGGTTATGGACTGCCGAGATGAATCTGGCTTGGCCGAGATGAAGTCGGTTTGGCCAAGACGAGTTCATCTCGGCTGAAATTCTTTTGTTGACCCTAGTCAACTCGGCTTGACCTGTAGAAGAGGGAGTGACGCTTTTTTTTATTAGCTAAGACTTTTGCATTAACACAGATTTGTATTTCCTCTATACTTAAGCCACAAAAATGAATCTTAGCCAACAATCAATTCTTAAGCACAAAATAGTCTTGCAAACACCCTTCTTAGGTGTCTAAAAGATGTATAATTTATGACTCATCACACCCCCACACTTACCTTTTGCACTCTTGGGAAAAATAAAATGAAATTTAACAAGGGAAAATTCTAAAAATAGGAAAGAATCTCTCAATTGGCCTCCTTAGGTTCATCCGAGACAGAGTCGACGCTCATTCACTTTGAGATAAAAATGCTCAATCCTTCTAAAAATTACTTGTCCTGTGTTTAAGGCAATTTCATGACCTGGAATAGCAAAGGTTAACCAACAATGACAGAGCTCTTACTAGGAAATTAGTTTTAAGCTTGTATTTACACTCAACATTACATGAGACTAGCATTACCAAATTTTGACAAGACTCTTCTTTCACTCCTATAAAGACACATAAAAAATGATCACTAGGACTTCTTTTCGTCTTGTAACGAGGCTAGGGGTACAGGTAGGATAAAATATGGAAAGTGGTCTCAGAACCCATAGGGAAGAGAGGAACATTGGGGAGTAAGTTTTATCAGCATGAGAGGCATCCCAGAATGCTGAAGCGTTCTATCTTCAATCTGCTTTTATTTTTTTTTCTTTGTTTACTTCTCCCTTTCAACTCTCTTTCTTTCTTTTCCTCCTGTTTCCTTACAGCTTTTGCCGTATACTTTCGTGTTTTTCTTCTTTTTCTTTACAGCTTATGGCTTTTGGCTGTTTTTCCATTTTCTTTTGTTTCCCTTGCACCTGTTTCTATCTTTGCCTTTCGAGCCTTCAAAGAATGTTAATTTAATTTTTCTCCCCGGAACTTCCCCACACTTGATTATGACTTACTCCCAAAACAAATTCCAAAGCTCCTCTATTCCCTAAGGATGAGGTTAATTCATGGTTTTTCTGGCCTTGGCTTGTACTGAGTTGTTAGAAAGAATGGTTATTCAGGCTCAAGGGGGTGAACAAGGGATAGAATTTTTCAGGTAGGCTTTATTTGGCTCAGGTTTTACAAGAATCATGGCCTAGATCATGTCATCCCTGCATATGAAAATAATTGTATCTAAAGAATCAGGGCAAAATACATAATACACAGTTACTCATGAATGCAAAAATCACAAAAGAAAGGAGAGAATGGCAAGATGCAAGCGATCAATATATACGCAGGCTCAAAATCTCACACGGACTATGTTGCTCTGTTATAGAAGGTCTTTCTTTCCAAATTTTCAGCCAATCCATGCCTAGCACACCAGAGTTTCCGTCCCAGAAAAATTTGAGAAGTCTTTTTCCAAGTTTCAGAGTTTCTTCCTATTGTCTCTTCAGCCATTTAAAGGTCAATTTCAGAATTCTATTCAAATGATTTTTCTCAGCAATTCACATTCCAAATTCGGCTAGGAGGGAAAACAAGACAAAAATTGAAATGACTGAACTGAAATTCTGCATGGCCGAGGTGGACTCGGTTGAGACAGCTTTATTGAAAACAGAAGGGGAAATGACTCAAAACACTAAAACAACAAAAGAACTAAAAGAATAAAGGTTGCAATTAACATCAAAACCTACAATTAAAATGGGACAAGGAAGAGAAGAACAAAAATAGAATTTGGGTTCAGCAGCCTCAGATGGTTACAACAGAGCACCCCCTACACAGACACTTGAAATTTGCATTGTCCTCAATGCATGTTATGATTGAGAGGGGTGTAGTGCATTAGGTGTAGGTTGTGCCATCTGGTGGAACAAGTTCCATCAGTGAAATGTTCTCCACGTCAACTGTATATCCTCCTCGATCTTCATGGAAAAGCTTAATTTGATGTCCATTTACCTGGAAGGTGCTGTTACTATGTTCATCTTTTATGGGGCGTGTGATTTTAGTGTGAGTTCCAAGACCTTCAAGACGTGCACAGCTCTTCCTATATATACTTGAGCTGAGTAGCTAGATGTCGTTAACAAAATATCCTAACAAAATTACAATGTGAACTTCCTATTCTACCCTTGTGAAAATCTTCCAAAGTGATGTGGCAGATTCTCCAAGAGTGACATGGCAACTGAGCTGGCGCTGAGGTGGTCTCAGAAATGGATAGTTGACAGGGACAAACTTAGAGCACACAATTGGGCCGTTCTTTATTGGGCTGCTGGGCTGCAAGGTTATGGACTGCCGAGATGAATCTGGCTTGGCCGAGATGAAGTCAGTCTGGCCAAGAGGAGTTCATCTTGGCTGAAATTCTTCTATTGACCCTGGTCAACTCGGCTTGACCTGTAGAAGAGGAAGTGATGTTTTTTTTATTAGCTAAGACTTCTTCATTAACACAGATTTGTATTTCCTCTATACTTAAGCCACAAAAACGAATCTTAGCTAACAATCAATTCTTAAGCACAAAATAGTCTTGCAAACACCCTTCTTAGGTGTCTAAAAGATGTATAATTTATGACTCATCAGTGACCCATCGTCATTCTTCCATGGCAATTGTTATGGAAAGCAAAATCAACGAATTCACATAACCTTGTATCAATACTCTGTTTCGGTAATAACAATTGGTTTGCATTTCCCTATCTCTTTGATGAGATCGTTTTTAGTCGTCTCAACGTGCATCAAATAAACTAAGCTAACTATAGTATAGTCAACCCTAGGTCGAATTCTCTCAAGGACATAGTGCGCTCAATTATGACTTTGTATGAAACTAAGTAGTGTAGAAGCTCAAGTGTAGAATGCAGACTCACTCTCAACTAGGTGTCGAGTTGCTCTCGGTAGAGACTGGTCCGATATGGTCTCGGCAGAGACTTATCCGACACGGTCTTGGCTAAGCGCAAACAAATGCAATAGAGTTGGACTGACTCGGTTTTGGACTGAAATGCAGGAAACGAAGGGGTTTGGTTTCAGATTAAGTCAACAATAATTAAACTGAGAATGTAAATGCAACCAAGCTAGACTACCTCTAATGCTACTACTGTGTTCATGCTAAGTCTCAACAATCAAGTCGGTTCTGATTCATTCACTCAAGATTATGTTCCACATCAACCTTGGATTTTCTTATGATGATCGCCAAACATTCATCCATTGCCATACTGAGGATTTATCCAATTGCTACCTCATCAGTTGACAAGGATTAAGTTCAGAGTTGATTTTAGGTTCTCTAATCGATTACCTACTAAAGTCGTTAAACCGGTTTCAATCGGCTTAGTCTAACATGTGCCCACATTACTATATGCAATCGCAACACAGTAAGCGGATTATAATGCAAGAATCGCAAACACGAGAGTGGAATAAAAAACTACTCATATTATTAAGAACAAAATAGAAACACAAGGTGTGAATTTGATGAATCCGTCTTCCACAACGATCGTCATAGTCGAGCGGCGATGGTTCACCTCTGTTAGCCAAGGCATTGAGGATCAGTTCCACCAAAGTGCGATGGCAAGCCAAGTGGTCCCTTCTACAACCTTCGACCTCTCATTCCTTGACCTGTGCTTCCTCGATCGAGAGAAACACCACTGAAGAATCATGCACCACCATGAAGATGGAGAATGTGTGTGAGGGAATGGAATGCAAGGTGTATGGAATTAAGTCAGAATTCAACAACTTTTAAACGTGCCCAGCTCTTCCAATATATACACGTGTTGGGACTTCATACGACGCACGCTACTCTTAACGATTTCCCAACAGAATTACAAATTGCATTTCCTATTCTACCATTTTGTATCTTCTTCTTGCGATGCAAGCTTCTTCAGGGGTGACATGGTAGCTAAGCAGGCTTGGAGATGCGTTGGACGCCCAGATTGGATCGTTGATTGTGTTGCATGATTGGGCTGCTCTAAGTGGCTATTGGACCTGTAGAGTCGGTCGGTCCAAGAAGGAGTCGGTCTGGCCGGGACGACTCACCTGGGCCGAAACTCTCTTCATGGGCCAAGATCATCCAGATTTGTCTTGTAAAAATGGAATAAATCTTTAGCTAAGACTTGCAAATTAACATACATTTATACTTCCTCTAATTCTGGGTCCATCAGATGAATCTTAGCTAAGACTCAATTCTTAAGCACCAAAATGATCTCAAAAACACCTATCTTAAGTCATTGTAAGGTGTATATAATATGACTCCTCAGACCCCCACACTTACACTTTTGCACTCCTAGGCAAAATCACATTTCAATAAGCAAGGGAGATTTTCAAAAGAGAAAAAGAATCTTCAATAAATTTCTCAAGCTCTAAATAAAACAAAGTTAACATTCATTCACCCCATGAATTGAGATATTCAAGCGATCTGCGAAGATTACTTTCTCCACAAAGAAGGCAATTAAGTGATCTACAAACATCAAAGAATGACAGAGGGTGATAGAGCTCTCTCACAGAACAATATTCTCTCAGCCTCTCAAGTGTTTAGGTTTGTATATACACTCAACATCCCATGCAACTGGTATTACCAAACCTTGATTGGCCTCTCCCTCAACACCTTCAAAATCACATGCAGGCATGATCAATAGGACTTCATTCTCGGCTTGTATCGTGGCCTGGGTTAAAAGGTGGGATACAGGATGGAAAAGTGAGTTTTCTAATCACAGGGAATAGAGGAGCAATGGGGAGTGAGTTTGCCAATATGGGGGACATCCCCACGATACTGTGATTCTTTCTGAAACATTTGTTGCTCACTTCTTTTCTTTCCCTTTTTTTATTTTTCTTTTCTTCTTTTTCTCACTTCTTATTTTGCATTATGACTTTTGGCTGCTTTCATCTTTTCTTTGCCTTCCTGCACTTGTTTCTTTCTTGCTTTCCTTTTTCAACTCTTTTGAATACACTACTCTTGCTTTGTCCCCTAGTGTCTCCCCTACACTATATCGTGACTTACTCCCAAAACAATTCCAAAGCTCCTCTGTCCCCTAAGGTTGAGGTTAATTATAGTTTTTCAGACTTTGGCATGTAATGAGTTGTTAGAAAAGAATGGTCATTCATGCTCAAAGAGGATAAACAAGGGATAAGATTTCTAAGGTAAGTCCATTTGGCTTGAGGCTTATTAGAAACATGGCCTAGATCATCTCATATCTGAATGCAAAACCAGATATATCCAGATAGTCAAGGTAAAATCTAGAATACACAGCTAACATGGATGCAAAACTGACACAAGAAAAGAGAGAATGGCAAGATGCAAAGCCATTATATATATAGGCTCAAAAATTCTCACACGACTAATTGCTCTGCCAACAATGATTTATCTTTTTCTGTTTTTCAATCACCTACTGCCTAAGGATGCAAAAATTTCATTCTCGATCAAGCTTGAAAAATCTGTCTTCCAAGATTCTGAATTGCTTCCTACCGCTTCATCCAATACTTAAAGAAATTGTTTCAAATTCTTTTTCAAGGCATCTTTCTCAACAATCAAAGTTGAAATTGGCTAGGCCAAACCTAAGTCGGTCCAAATCCGGACGAGATGGAGTCGAAATCGGAATGGACTCGGCTTGGAGAGCCTTTTATTTAAAACAAAGGGAAATGACTTGAAAAAGAAAAATTAGACTGAAATGATCTCAAGAAAGTTAAGACGTATAAGAAAATTGAAACTGAAATAGATATAACAAAGAGATATAGACAATCAGGATTGAGTCGGCATGGAGTTTGCACTTTCAAGAGCAGCAGAAAAAATTTTCAGCACAGAATTTTAGAATTTCAGCAAGCCTTGGATGGCCACACTCCCCCCCCCCCCCCCCACACACACACTTAAATGTTGGATTGTCCTCAATGCATGGCATGAATATAGAGGGGTTCATGAGACTGGCTCAAGGTGTGTCATTCGGCGGAGCCGGTTCAATTAGTGAGATGGTCTCCAAGTTGCCTACTATTGGTGTTGGACCTTTATGGAATAGCTTAATATGATGCCCATTGACCTGGAAGGTGTTGTTGGTATGTTCATCCTTTAATTCGACTGCCTAGAGGGAAAAACATTAGTGATAACAAAAGGTCCATCCCAACTAGAACGAAGCTTACCTGCAATGAGCTTTAAATGCGAATTGAACAGAAGTACTTTCTGGCCAACTTGGAACTCTTTCCTTAGGATCTGTTGATCATGAAAGCGCTTGACATTTTTTTTATATATTCGAGAGTTCTCATAGTGTTTCCCCCAAATTCTTAGGGCATATAAACTTTATAAGTGTTAAATATATTCCTGATTTCCTGTATCTTTTCTGATATGATTTTTATTTGGTTCGTATTTTCTTGATATAGTTTCTTTATTTCCTCTTTTAGGCTTAGATATTTACCCTATAAAAGGTGATTACAAATTGTATTATTACCACAACTCAGTGCAATATATTTTGTCCATTTAACTTGGTATCAGAGCAGAGCAAAGCTCTGCCTGTGCCCACAACTGAGGCTTGTTGTTTGGGGTGTTGCCGCCGTCGTCTACCGCCGCCACCGCCCGCTGTTGCTGTCTACCACTGTTTGTCGCCGTCGTTCTGTTCGTCGGCCTCGTTCCTACCATAATGAAAGGTAATGGTATTGCTGCTGAAAACTCTACTATGGTAGCCTCTCGTAGAGGAAGAAGCGATTATGGTACTAGAGGAATGTCACGAAATGGGAAAGGTGGTCGTGGTAATCTTATCTGCTCACATTGTGGAAAAGAAGGACACCTACAAAATAGATGTTATGATATAATTGGTTGGCCAAACAAAACGGCAAATATATCTTCGAGTGATATCCCTTCAAATGAAAGGACTGGTTTTCAATTAATCTCAGATGAAGAGTATCAAGAGTATCAAGAGTTCCTAAGGTTCAAGTCCAACAACCACGCCCAATCATCTGCATTACCAAGTGTTTCAACTACTTGCATTTCTCATTCCATGGGGAATCAAGGTCCATGGATAATTGACTCAGGTGCTTCTGATCACATTTCTGGTAATGACTCTGTGTTCTCTTCTATCTCCTCACCTAAGTTTCCTCACTTCATTTCATTAGCCAATGGTTCCAAAATGGTATCTTAGGGAGTTGGTCAAGTTTCTCTATCCTCATCAATTAATTTAAACTCTGTGTTGTACGTTCCCAAATGTCCTTACAATCTGATTTCTTTGAGTCAATTGACTCGTTCTTTGAATTGTTCAGTAACCTTTTATGCTGATTCCTTTATTATACAAGACCGAAATACGGGCCAGCTGATTGGGAAAGGACATGAATCAAGAGGACTTTATTACTTATCCAACAACCCCTCTACGTTGTGTTTTGCGTCTGTATCTCCAAAAGTTTTGCATAATCGTTTAGGGCACCCTAGTCTTGCAAAGCTAAAGTTAATGGTTCCTAGTCTCAATAAACTGTCTACCTTAGAATGTGAGTCCTGTCAATTAGGCAAACATGTTAGATCCACCTTCCCAAACCAAGTCAACAAAAGATGTAATTCGCCTTTCTCTATTGTCCTTTCAGATATTTGGGGACCAAGTCAAGTAACATCTTTTGGTTTTAACTACTTCGTCACATTTATTGATGAATACTCATGGTGTACTTGGGTCTATTTGATGAAAGAAAGATCTGAACTTTTGTCCATCCTAATGTCCTTCTCTAAAGAAATGGAAAATCAATTTGGAAAAACCATTAAAATATTGAGAAGTGATAATGCAAAAGAATATTTTTCTTCCGAACTAAACTCATATTTGTCCTCAAAAGGAATCTTACATCAATCCACGTGTCCTCATACTCCTCAACAGAATGGTATAGTTGAAAGAAAAAATAGGCATTTGGTTGAAACTGCCCGCACCTTACTCTTAAGTGTAAATGTCCCTACTAATCATTGGGGTGAAGCCATTCTTACTGCCTGTTTTTTAATAAATCGAATGTCATCTGCTTCACTTGAGAATCAAATCCCTCACTCAATTTTATTCCCTAACGATAAAATGTATCATGTGCCTCCTAAAGTCTTTGGTTGTGTATGTTTTGTTCATGATGTCTCTCCAGGTCGTGATAAACTCTCTGCAAGAGCAATCAAATGTGTGTTCCTTGGATATTCTCGTCTTCAAAAAGGGTACAGATGTTACTCTCCATCTACAAAAAGATACTATATGTCAGCTGATGTTACATTCTTTGAGGAAACTATGTTCTTCACTAAAGATGATTGTGACTCTATCCAACACGCACTACCAATTCCATATCTTAGTCCACCAGAGTCATCATCCCTTGAAACACATAATCAAGACATACTCCCACCTTCCTCTTCTGTTCATTCTCAAGTTGAACTATCTCCACCTTCAATGTCTACATGTCAAAGCAGGACACAAGAGATGGGTACCCCAGTATGTGAAGATTCACTTGATTCATGTCCTCTACCCTCAACTGACCCCACACCGGATCCTCTTCCATCCTCACCTTCCCATGATTCTGACATTGGTTGGCCTATTGCTCTTCAAAAAGGTATTCGCTCCACTCGTAATCCACATCCTATTTACCTTAGTTATCATCGTTTATCTCCTTTGTATTTTTCTTTTGTTTCCTCTGTCTCGTCCATTACTATTCCTAAATCTATTCGTGAAGCACTTAATCATCCTGGATGGTGACAAGCCATGATAGTTGAAATGCAGGCACTGGAACAAAGTGGTACATGGGAGTTAGTTCCTCTTCCCTCAGGCAAGAGGACAGTTGGTTGTAGGTGGGTATTTGCTATTAAAGTTGCTCCTAATGGCACAGTTGATTGCTTCAAAGCCCGATTGGTGGCAAAAGGGTATACTCAAGTATATGGTCTTGATTATGGAGACACTTTCTCTCCTGTGGCTAAAATCACTACTATCCGCCTCTTACTTGCAATGGCTGCTATTCGTCACTGGCCTCTTCATCAATTAGATATCAAAAATGCTTTTCTACATGCTATTCGTCACTGGCCTCTTTCAGACCAATGATCTTGGCCACCTGAAGTACCTTCTTGGCATAGAGGTCGCTCAATCCAAGGAAGGCATTGTTATCTCTCAGAGAAAATATGCTCTTGATATCTTACAAGAGACTAGTATGAGTAATTGCAAGCCAGTTGACAGTCCCATGGATCCAAATATGAAGCTAATGATAAAACAGGGGGAACCTTATTCTGATCTAGAGAGGTATAGAAGACTAGTGGGTAAACTTATTTACCTTACTATCACTAGACCTGATATATCCTTTGCAGTGGGAGTTGTAAGTCAGTTTATGCAGGCACCTTGCGTTGATCATTGGACAGTAGTCCTCCGTATTATTAAATATATCAAGAAGACACCTGGACAGGGTTTGCTATATGAAGATAAAGGAGACACCCATATATCATGTTATTGTGATGCTGATTCGGCAGGATCTCCCATTGATAGATGATCTACTACAGGTTTTTGCATATTTATTGGGGGAAATATGGTCTCTTGGAAAAGTAAGAAGCAAAATACTGTTGCTCGTTCTAGTGCTGAAGCAGAATATAGGGCTATGGCTTCAGCCACTTGTGAATTGATATGGGTAAAACAACTTATTCAAGAATTGAAATTTACTGATGTCCAACCAATGAAACTGTATCGTGATAATCAAGCGGCTCTTCACATTGCTTCTAATCCTGTATTTCATGAGAGAACCAAACACATTGAGATTGACCGTCACTTTATACGGGAGAAGTTGCTGGCCAAAGAAATAAGTACAGAATTTGTCAACTCAAGTAATCAACTTGCTGACATTTTCACTAAGTCTTTAAGGGGACCACAGATACAAGTTATATGTTCCAAGCTTGGAGCATATAATCTATATGCTCCAGCCTGAGGGGGAGTGTTAAATATATTCCTGATTTCCTGTATCTTTTCTGATATGATTTTTATTTGGTTCGTATTTTCTTGATATAGTTTCTTTATTTCCTCTTTTAGGCTTAGATATTTACCTTATAAAAGGGGATTACAAATTGTATTATTACCACAACTCAGTTCAATATATTTTGTCCATTTAACTATAAGCATTATCATTTATCCTCTTTAAAATCTTAAATGGCCCATTTCCTTTTGGAAGGAGTTCAGACTTCCTCAGGTGAGGAAACCTCTCCTTGTTGAAGTGCACTTACACTAAGTCTCCCTCCTTAAAGAAGACTTCCTTTGTCCCCTTGTTTGTATTTTTTGCATACTCTTCTCCTTTCTTCTCCATGTGCAACAGTGCCTTATCATGCAACCTTTTAAGAAATTAGGCTTTGGAAAGTCCTTCATCATTAACACAATTAGGAAGGATAGGTAAAGGCAACAAATCAAGTGGGGAAAGGAGATTAAAACTGTAAGCCAACTTAAAAGGAGAGTAAGAAGTAGTACAATTAAACACCCTATTATAAGCAAATTCAACATGGGGTATCCAATCCTCCTAATCCCTTAAACTTAACAAAACATTTTAGAAGTTGGCCTAGAGTTCTATTTACCACCTTAGTTTGTTCATCCGTTTGTGGATGCCATGTGGTGGAAAATAGTAGCTTTGTGCTAAGCCTACTCCAAAGAGACATCCAAAAATGTCCAATGAATTTTGTGTCACAATCTGAAACAATGGTCCTTGGGAGACCATACAATCTCACTACATCCTTAAAAAAAGATTGACCACATGTGAAGCATCATCACTTGTGACATGGAATGACATGAGCCATTTTCAAAAATTATGAACCATAACAAAAACAGAATCTCTACCTTCTTTAGGCCTGGGCAAACCAAGTATAAAAAAGTCCATAGAGATATCAATCCAAGGAATAGTCGGAATAGGGAATTGGGTATACAAACCATGAAGAGAAACCTTAGACTTAGCTAATTTACAAGTTAAGCATCTCTCACAAATGTTTATGGACATCCTTTCTCGTGTGAGGCCAATAGAAATGCTTATTCAAGATTTTAAAAGTCTTTAGTTCTCCAAAGTGACACATAAGGCCACCTTTATGTGCCTCATTCATAAGCAATTGTAAAATGGAGTTCATTGGCACATATAGTTGATGATTGGCGTTTTTACAGTCGTTTTACGCGCTAATCAAATAACTAAAGCTAACTATAGTATAGTCAACCCTAGGTCATTTTTCTCAAGGACACAGTGTGCTCAATTGTGATTTAGTGTCAAGTTAAACAATGCAAAATCTGAGATGTGAAGTGTTGACTCTTCTCGGTTGTGGCCGAGTCATACTCGGCAGAGACTGAGCAGAGATGGTCTCGGCAGAGACTATTCGGCTTGGTCTCGGCTGAGTGCAGACAGACGCTACAGAGGGGGACTACCTCTGTCTCAACCAGAAAACAGTAAAGAAAGCAGTAAACGGGGGGTTTTGAATGCAAGTAAGCAGAAAATAAACTAAGACTATGAATGCAGTGAATGTATACTACTGTTACTACTTATCTATTATTATTATATAACTGTATTCAGATTCAGTTCCATTAATTAAGTCCAGCCCAGGTTCCAATCTCCAGTTCACAGTCCATATCAGCCTTGGGTAGTCTTATGACGATCGCCAAATATTCGTCCATTGCCATACCGAGGATTTATGCAATCGCTACCTCATCAGTTGACAGGGATTAAGTTCAGAGCTGATTTTAGGTTCCCTATTAACAATCGTTAAATGGTTACCTACTATATTAGTTAAACCAGTTTCAATCGGCTTAGCTTAACATTGTTCACAGTTAAATTGCAATCGCGGATTCAACGTGAATTAAAGTAGAGGAAGGAGAATAGAGATATGAAATGCAGAACGAAATCAATTAACAGAAACAAAATACAAATACAGTGGTCCGAATTCGGATGGCTCCATCTTCCTCAACGATCGCCAAGGTTGATGGTGGTGGTTCACCTCCGTTAGCCTAAGCGCTGAGGATCAGTTCCACCAGAGTGCGTCAGTAGTCTGATCGGTCCCCTCTGGTAAACGTCCAGCTTCCCAGTCTTAGACCTGCACTTCCTCAATCGAGAGAAGCACCAATGCAGCACCGTGCACCACCGTGAAAATGGAGAGAGCGAGAGCGAGAAAATGGATACAGTGAGTGTGGATTTAAAGTGAATTCCAAGACCCAGAAAAAGTGCGCAGCTCCTCCTATATATACACGAGTTGCGCGTTGGGTGACGCTACAAAATATCCTAACAGAATTACAATGTGAATGTTCTATTCTACCCCTGTGCAGATCTTCCAACGTGACATGGCAGATTCTCTAAGAGTGACATGGCAGCTGAGCTGGCCTCTGAGCTGGATAGCTGATGTGGTCAATACATTTGGGCCACTCTCTTCTGGGCTGCTGGGCTGCAAGTCAACGGGCCGGCCGAGACGGCTTCATCTCGGCTGAGACTCTTCTGTTGACCTTGGTCAACTCGGCTTGACCTGCAAGAAGAAGAGTTACTTTCATTAGCTAAGAAATCTGAATTAGCACAAATTTGTATTTTTTATATGTTTGAGCTCATAAAATGAATCTTAGCTAACAGTTCATTCTTAAGCACAGAATAGTCTTGCAAACCTCCTTCTTAGGTGTCTAAAAGATGTATAAATTGTGACTCATCACACCCCCACACTTACCCTTTTGCACTCCTGGGAAAAATAAGATGAAAATCTTAAGAGAAGAGTTTTTAAAGATAGAAGAGAATTTTTCACTTGGCTTTCTTTAGTTTGACCGAGACAGAGTCGGCTCTCATTCACTCTGAGCTTGAGATGCTCTTTCACTCTGAAATTACTCCTTCTATGCTCTAGGCAATTTAATGACCTGCGAATCTAGAGAAGACAACCAAGAGTGACAGAGCTTTTATTTGGACAGAGTACTCCCTTACTTCTCTCGTGCCTGGGCTTGTATTTACACTCAACATTCATGGAACTGAATTCACCATACTTTGACAAAGCTCTCTTTTTACATCTGTAAAAACACAGTTATGATCACTAGGACTTCTTTTTGGCTTGTAGCGAGGCTGGTTCATGGGGTGGATAATATATGGGAAAAACTGGTTTCAGGACCCATGAGGAAGAGAGGAGCAATGGGGAGTAAGTTTAAATCAGCCTGAGGGTTACTCAGGTTGCTGCCAATTTCTCCTTCTTGCTGCCACCAGCTCATTTTCTTTTCTTTTTCTTATACAATACATTTATGCAGCTGCTTTCTTTCTTTATTTGCTTTAGCTCAGATTTTAGCTGCTGCTTTCCACTTTTCTTTTTCTTCCTTTTGCTCGCTTTTATTCCTTTATTGCTCTTTGAGCTTGGGAGAGTGTTGAACAATGTTTTGCTTCCTGGAGTTTCCCCCACACTTAATCATGACTTACTCCCAAAACAATTCCAAAGCTCCTCTACTCCCATAGGGTAAGGTTAATTCATGGTTTTTCTGGCCTTGGCTTGTAGTGAGCTGTCAAAAAGAAGAATGGTTAGTTAGGCTCAAGTGGGGAAACAACAGATACATTTGTTCAGGTAGGCTTTGTTTGGCTTAGGGCTCATGACAAACATGGCCTAGATCATGTCATTCCTGCATGTGAAAACAGTTGTATCTAGAGAGTTGAGGCAAAATGTAGAATATACAGTTATCATGAATGCAAAAATTACAATAAAGAACAAGACGAGAATGGCAAGATGCAAGCCATCCGTATTTACAAGGCTCAAAATCTCACACAGGTTGTATCAGCTCTGACTCAAGGTTTTTTTTTTTCAATTTTTCAGTCGACATACTGCCTAGAACACAAAAAGTTTCATTCTCTTGAGCTAGAGAATTCTCTTGTCAAAGTTGCAGATATGCTTTCACTGACTTTATTCAAACTTTCAGAAACCAATTCAAAATTCTTTTCATGACATTTTTATTATTGACACTCCACTTGGAATTATGTTCAGATGAAGAAACAGAAAATTTTAAGTTCTGCCAGGTCGAGTGTGTTCCGGATCCGGCCGAGATGGAACAGGACCAGAATGGACTTGGCTTGGCAGTTTTTTTATTGAAAACATAAAGTTTGAAATGACACGTAACTTGAAATAAAACACACAATTGAAAGAAATAACAAAGTAATTTAAACTAGCAGAGTTCAGGATGATGGGGATAGAGACTGTGATCATCCCCCCACACTTAAAATCTGCATTGTCCTCAATGCAAGGGAGGGTCATCTGAGCTGTTGGTTCCATCAATGATATGTCCTCCATTTCCGGAATGATTGACATTGGGCTTTCATGGAATGGCTTAATTTGGTGCCCATTGACCTGGAAGGTGCTGTTGTTGTGTTCGTCTTTTAGCTGTACTGCACCATGGGGAAACACATTAGTGATAACAAAAGGCCCATCCCATCTAGAACGTAGTTTACCTGCAATGAGTTTAAGGCGTGAGTTAAATAGGAGGACTTTCTGGCCAACTCGGAATTCTTTTCTTAGGATTTGCTGGTCATGGAATCGTTTGATTTTCTGCTTGTAGATCCTAGAATTTTCATATGCTTCCAAGCGGAGTTCATCTAATTCTTGCAGCTGAAACTTTCTCTGTTCTCCAGCTTGGTCATAGGCCAAATTGCACTGCTTAACAGCCCAAGTATGCTCTGTGTTCTAGCTCCACAGAAGGTGACAGGCTTTTACCGAAAACAATCCTATAGGGAGACATCCCGAGAGGTGTTCGGTAGGCAGTTCTGTGTGCCCAGAGAGCATCCTCAAGGAGGCGGCTCCAGTCTTTCCTGCTGGGATTGGTCATCTTTTGCAGTGTTTTCTTGATTTCCCTGTTAAACACTTCTGCTTGACCATTTGTCTGGGGATGGTAGGCTGTAGCAATTCTGTGTGCTACCCCATATTTCTGAAGAAGGGAAGCCATGGCTCTGTTACAGAAGTGACTGCCTTGGTCACTTATGAGCGCTTTTGGTACACCAAACCGGCAAAAGATATTTGACTTCAAGAAGTCCACTACTACTCGTGCATCATTGGTTCTGGTGGCAATGGCTTCTACCCACCTTGATACATAATCTACGGCCAGCAGAATGTATGAATAGCCATTGGAGACTGGGAATGGTCCCATGAAGTCTATTCCCCAAACATCAAAGATTTCACAGAATTGGATGGGTTGTTGGGGCATTTCATGCCTTCTGTTCATGGCCATTCCTGCTTTTTGGCAGTTCTCGCAGGGAGACGAATTCATGCGCGTCTCAAAGATGGTTGGCCAGTAAAGACCACAGCCTAGCACTTTCCTGGCAGTCCGAGTGGATCCATAATGGCCGCCTCCAGTGCCGAGTGGTAGAACTGGAGGACCGAATTGAACTTCGGCTTTAGGAATGCACTGCGGATGACTTTGTCACTGCACAGTCTCCAAAGGTAGGGATCATCCCAAATGTAGTACTTGGCATCGCTTGGATTTTATCCTTGTACAGCCGAGATGCCTCTGGGGGAACTAAGATGTTGCCACAAAATTACAAATGTCAGCAAACCATGGTGAAGACGTTTTTATGTGCATAAGGTGCTCATCTGGAAATTCATCTCGGATAGGCATCGGTTCACTTTCTTTTGGGATTCTGCTTAGGTGGTCTGCTACAGAGTTCTCTGCACCTCTTTTATCTCTGATTTCAATGTTGAATTCTTGAAGGAGAAGCATCCACCGAATCAGTCTCGGCTTGGCATCCGGCTTCTTCAACAAGTATCTCAAGGCCGCATGATCAGAGAACACAATTATTCTAGTGCCGAGAAGGTATGGGCGGAACTTGTCCAGGGCAAACACAATTGCCAACAGTTCCTTCTCGGTTGTTGTGTAATTCCACTGGGCCGAGTCCATAGTTCGTGATGCATAAGCAATTACCCGCACTGGGAGGCCGACTCCGGCTCTTTGGCCGAGAACAGCTCCTAATGCCGAGTTGGATGCATCACACATTAATTCGAATGGAAGGTCCCAGTTTGGTGCTTGCAGAATGGGAGCGGACGTGAGTCTGGTCTTCAACTCTTGAAATGCTTCGATACAGTGTTGATCAAAGTTGAATTCCACGTCCTTCTGTAGCAGCTTGGATAGAGGCAAGGCAAGTTTACTGAAGTTTTTTATGAATCTTCTGTAGAAGCCTGCGTGTCCTAAAAATGAGCGAACCTCCTCACCAAAAGAGGGGTTTGGAAGGGAAGAGATGATGTCTATCTTGGCTTTATCTACTTCGATGCCTCTATTGGATACCAGATGACCCAATACTATTCCTTCAGTCACCATGAAGTGACATTTTTCAAAATTGAGCACGAGGTTTGTGTCAATGCATCTTTTCAACACCCTTGACAGATTATTCAGGCATGCATCAAATGAGTCAGCATATACGGTAAAATCATCCATGAAGACCTCCATGCAGTCCTGTAGCAAGTCCGAGAAGATACTCATCATGCAACGTTGGAATGTACTCGGCGCATTGCACAGGCCGAATGGCATGCGTGTATACGCAAAGGTACCAAATGGGCAGGTAAAGGTCGTCTTATGCTGATCTTCGGTGCAATATGTATCTGCATGTAGCCTGAGAATCCATCAAGAAAACAGTAATGGGATCTCCCTGCCAATTTTTCAAGCATTTGGTCAATGAAAGGCAGAGGGAAGTGATCCTTGCGAGTTGCTTGGTTTAATCTTCTATAATCAATGCACACTCGCCAGTTGTTTTGAATCCTTGTTGGTACCAGCTCATTTTGCTGGTTTTTCGTGACAGTTAGCCCGGACTTCTTTGGCACCACTTGCACAGGGCTCACCCATTGGCAATCCGAGATGGGGTAGATGATCCCTGCTGCAAGGAGCTTTGTGACTTCTTTCTTAACCACGTCCAGGAGTGTCGGATTCAGTCTTCTTTGCTGCTGCCTTATGGGCTTGATCTCCTCCTCCATTAATATTTTATGCATGCAGATGGAGGGTTTATGCCAGGAAGGTCGAAAGTTTCCACCCTATTGCCTTCTTATGCTGCCTTAGGACCTCCAACAAATTTTCTTCTTGCTCTTGGTTGAGATTGCTAGCAATAATAACCGGGAGCTGTTGTTCCCTGTCCAAGTAGGCGTATTTTAGGTGACTCGGTAATTGTTTTAATTCTAAGGGTGGTGGTAATGGAGATTTTTCAATTTCTGAGTTCGGATCCGACTGGCCGACTTGGTCTTGACTCGGCACTAGGTGTGCCGACATGATTTCGGCCTTTGGCTGCTTCAGCCGGCTCGACTTCATGGACTCGGTCAATATGGGAGTAGAGTCGGCCTTGGCTCCGTGTTGTTCTTCCGAGTCGGATCCTGATGGAACCTTCAATTGTGCTACACTATGAGTCGGGTCTTCTTTAGCCGAGATGATCTCGGTGGGCTTGTCGGCCTTGGTTTCTTTGGCCGAGTTGACCATTGCCTCTTCGTTGAGTCGGCCTTTTTTTCTGGCCGGGCTTGGTTTCTTGCTGAAAAGATTGTTGCCAGTTGTTCTATTAAGGGTTGTTTAGTGTTGGCAACTTCAGCTTCTTCACTTTTTGAGCAATCCGGGTTTTCCTGATTGCATGCTTGGTTCATCGTTTTGAATAATTCGGCTTTGAAATCCAAGTCAGCAATATCATCATATTCATCCTCGGAGCTGGAGAGGGTATGTACTTCTTCATTGTCGGCTTCTTCATTGGCTCCTAAGCAACTGATAATATCAGTGTTTTCAGCAAGATCTTTGGTGCTTCCACTGCGGCTGTCTAGTTGAAGATATTCTTCAACCAGTTCTTCAATAAGGTCAACGCCAAAGAGGGAATGGTCTTCGGTGGGGTGCTTCATAGCTTCAAAAATGTTGAATTGCACCAGAGTGTCACCGAATTCCATTGAGAGAGTCCCGGAGTATACATCAATCTTTGTTCGTGCCGTCATTAGGAATGGTCTTCCCACTTAAGGTTGATTCTTTTCCTGATGTCTCGTCCTCCATGTCAAGAACATAAAAGTCAGCTGGAAAAATTAGCTCATTAACTTGGACGAGAACATCCTCAAGAACTCCCAGGGGCTGGACAATACTCCTGTTAGCAAGTTGAATGGTCATCCCTGTGGGTTCTAAATCTCCGAAATTCAGGGACCTATAGATTGATGCCGGCATGACATTGATTGAGGCTCCCAAATCCAGCATGGCATCGGCAAAAGTGCATTCACCAATGGTGCATGGAACAGAAAAAGATTCCAGGATCTCTGCATTTCTTTGGCAATGTTGCTGTCCCCCGTGGTGGAAGTTTTGTTCTTAGTTAGGGCCGACACCACACCTCCAACCTCCACACTTCCTTTTATCTTCTTCCGCTTGTGCACACAGAGTTCCTTGAGGAACTTTGCGTACTTGGGAACTTGCTTGATGGCATCAAGGAGTGGAATGTTGATTTCCACCTTACGGAACATCTTCACAACTCGTCATCCGACTCTAGCTTTCTTGCTGAAGTGGGCCGAGATGGAAATGGCAATGGAACAGCTTTTTCTGGCCGAGACTGTAAGTCGGCATTATGCTCTGAGTCGGCTTCTAGTGATCTCGGCTTCTGCAAGTGTAGGTTGAGGTAGTTCTTTTCCACTTCGGAGAGTGACTACACCTGGCGTTACCTCTCGGATTTGGAATGCTTTGAGAGGGAGATTGCTAGATCCTACCGACTGAAGTTGGCTCACTGTGTTAGCTAGCTGACCAATTTGCGTTTTGAGGTCTTGGATGGTGGCGGTCATATTTTCCTGAAACTGCATCTTCTTTGAGCTCACAGATTGCTGGAACTCAGTTATTGGTTGCAAGTTGCTTCATTAGGTTCTACAGAGATGGAGAGTTGCCTTGAGTAGGCACTCTCTGCTGTTGTTGTTGTTGCTGAAAAGGTGGTGCTGGGTATTGCTGAGTCGGCTGTTGATAACCTGCTTGCCGCTGATAAGTGTTCGGTGCGGATCCGAATTGTTGGGTTGCATATGGCCCTTGATTCGGTCCTGGCCGAAATGGTTGTCTCCCATGCTGCTGGTTATCAAACGCCCGATTCTGATACGGCTGCTTCCCGTACTGAAATCCACCAATGGCTCCAACATTTTCTGGCTGGTATTCCGACTCGGTTTCTTGGAGAGTGTGGCACATATCAGTGGGGTGCTCCACGGAAGTACATATGCCACATAATTTTGCTGCCATGGCGGGTTGGTGTTGTCCAATAGCAAGCTGTCTCACCAATGTTGTCAACTCGGTCAGCTGATTTTCAAGCCTCTGATTGGAAGCTGCACCGATTTCATTCACCATCCGGGATTGACTCGGCCCTCTGATTCCGAACTGCTGTGTATTACCAGCCATGTTGGAAATCAGGTGCCTTGCTGCTGCTGGTGTCTTGTCCATCAAAGCTCCACCACTAGCTGCATCTATCATACTCCTGTCCATTAGAGATAGTCCTTCATAGAAATATTAGATCAGCAGTTGTTCGCTGATCTGATGATGTGGACAGGTGGCGCAGAGTTTATTAAACCTCTCCCAGTATTCATGTAATATTTCACCTGTATGCTGCCTTATCCCACATATCTCTTTTCTAATGGTCGCAGTTCTGGATGCCGGAAAGAACTTCTCCAGGAATGCACGCTTCATGTCTCCCCTGTGTGTTGAAAAGGGCCGGCTGAAGGTACAGCCAATCCTTTGCTGCCCCATCCAGGGAGAATGGGAATGCCTTCATCTTGATATAGTCTTCCGATATCCCCTCACGGCCTCATGGTAGAGCAGACCACATGGAACTCTTTCAGGTGCTTGTGGGGGGTCTTCTCCTGCAAGACCATGAAATTTGGGCAACAGGTGTATAAGACCAGATTTCAACTCATATGTTTGAGCTGGCTCCAGCTGTGGGTATTGGATGCACCAGGGGTTGATACACCACGCCCTGGAGTAGCTAACTCCTTCAACGTCCTATCGTTATTCTCCATTCGTCCCCGATTCTGCAAAAGCGTTAGAACTAGACACAAGATTATCAGTACAAAGCTGGTTAGAATTAGCTACAGATTCTATATCAGCACTACTATTTACTACAGTGTTCCTAATTTTTCGTAATCTACGTAAGGTTAATTCTATTTCTGGGTCAAAAACAGTCAATGGATCAGTACTACTCCTAGTCATGCATCATGCAGATTATGCAGAAAAGAAAGATGCAGTAATGTATGCAAACAAAATGCTACCTCTAAGTACTACCAAATGGTTTTACACAGAAAAATTATTGATATAGGGCATGCTCGGCAGTGTTGACTCTTCTCGGTTGTGGCCGAGTCATACTCGGCAGAGACTGAGCAGAGATGGTCTCGGCAGAGACTATTCGGCTTGGTCTCGGCTGAGTGCAGACAGACGCTACAGAGGTGGACTACCTTTGTCTCAACCAGAAAACAGTAAAGAAAGCAGTAAACGGGGGGTTTTGAATGCAAGTAAGCAGAAAATAAACTAAGACTATGAATGCAGTGAATGTATACTACTGTTACTACTTATCTATTATTATTATATAACTGTATTCAGATTCAGTTCCATTAATTAAGTCCAGTCCAGGTTCCAATCTCCAGTTCACAGTCCATATCAGCCTTGGGTAGTCTTATGACGATCGCCAAATATTCGTCCATTGCCATACCGAGGATTTATGCAATCGCTACCTCATCAGTTGACAGGGATTAAGTTCAGAGCTGATTTTAGGTTCCCTATTAACAATCGTTAAATGGTTACCTACTATATTAGTTAAACCAGTTTCAATCGGCTTAGCTTAACATTGTTCACAGTTAAATTGCAATCGCGGATTCAACGTGAATTAAAGTAGAGGAAGGAGAACAGAGATATGAAATGCAGAACGAAATCAATTAACAGAAACAAAATACAAATACAGTGGTCCGAATTCGGATGGCTCCATCTTCCTCAACGATCGCCAAGGTTGATGGTGGTGGTTCACCTCCGTTAGCCTAAGCGCTGAGGATCAGTTCCACCAGAGTGCGTCAGTAGTCTGATCGGTCCCCTCTGGTAAACGTCCAGCTTCCCAGTCTTAGACCTGCACTTCCTCAATCGAGAGAAGCACCAATGCAGCACCGTGCACCACCGTGAAAATGGAGAGAGCGAGAGCGAGAAAATGGATACAGTGAGTGTGGATTTAAAGTGAATTCCAAGACCCAGAAAAAGTGCGCAGCTCCTCCTATATATACACGAGTTGCGCGTTGGGTGACGCTACAAAATATCCTAACAGAATTACAATGTGAATGTTCTATTCTACCCCTGTGCAGATCTTCCAACGTGACATGGCAGATTCTCTAAGAGTGACATGGCAGCTGAGCTGGCCTCTGAGCTGGATAGCTGATGTGGTCAATACATTTGGGCCACTCTCTTCTGGGCTGCTGGGCTGCAAGTCAACGGGCTGGCCGAGACGGCTTCATCTCGGCTGAGACTCTTCTGTTGACCTTGGTCAACTCGGCTTGACCTGCAAGAAGAAGAGTTACTTTCATTAGCTAAGAAATCTGAATTAGCACAAATTTGTATTTTCTATATGTTTGAGCTCATAAAATGAATCTTAGCTAACAGTTCATTCTTAAGCACAGAATAGTCTTGCAAACCTCCTTCTTAGGTGTCTAAAAGATGTATAAATTGTGACTCATCAATAGTCTCTTTCCTTTAAATAAAAAGCCATCATGTCTAAGGAAATCACAGAATGTCGAATGGACACACATGTCAAAAGGATCACTAAAATCAAGATATTTTTCATACAATTCCTTTATGCAATAAAGTCCAAGACATCCTTGTTTCAAGCACGGCAATTTAAGCATGTCTCCTCGAGAGCGATCCATCACCAGATTCATTTTTCCTTGTTTATACTTAACCACATAACAAAATTGCTCCAAAAATTCAACCCACTTATCGTGCCTCTTATTTATCATACCTTTCCCTCTTAAATATTTAAGAGCTTCATGATCACTATGGATCACAAACTCCTTGGGCAATAAATAATGTCACCAACTTTCAAGATTGTCACAAAAGCATTTAGCTATCAATCATAGGTGTAATAATTTAGTATGGAACCCTTTAGTTTTTCACTAAAATAAGCAATTAGGTGCTCTTCTTGGAGGATTACGACCTTATACCAACACTAGAGGCATTACACTCCAACTCAAAAGATTTTGAAAAATTAGGCAAAACAATAATTGGAGCTTGAGTGAGTCTTTCCTTCAAAGCTTGGAACCATGTCTCTTGGCTATCCTCAAATTTAAATCCAACATTTTTTTCATAATTTCATTCAAACGGGCTGCAATTGTACTAAAATCTTTTATAAAAAATTACAAGCACATGGAAGCTTCTTACTTGCTCATGGTTTTAGGTGTTGGCCAATCTTGGATGGCCTTCACCTATTCCTTATCAACCTTAACTCCATGGAGCCAACAACAAAATTGAGGAAGGTTACCTCATGGGAACTAAACACACATTTTTCTAAATTAGCAAACATACATTTCAAGCACACTTTTCACATGCAAGAGATGGTCATCCAAGAAAGTAGAATAAATCAAAATATCATGAAAATACACAACCACACACTAGCCTATTAGGCTTCTCAAGACATGGTTCATTAATCTTATAAAAAAGTACTAGGGGGTATTAGTCAAGCCAAAAGGCATGACAAGCCATTAAATAAAGCCCAAACTTAGTCTTATAAGTAATTTTCCATTCACCCCCTCCCTTATCCTAATATGATGTTATCCACTTCTTAAATCTATTTTAGAAAAAAATTGGAACCATGCAATTCCTTAAGCATGTAATCTAAATGGGTAATAGGGTGCCTATATCTAACAATAATATTATTTATTAGCCCATAATAAGTGCACATTCTCCCAATGCTATCTTTCTTTGGTACCAATATCACAAGCATGGTGCATGGGCTCATGCTCTCTCTTTCTTCAAATAATCATCTACCATCCATCCATGCATATTGAAATTATAATCATAGTACCAAATTAGAATGGATTCAAGATCATAACTGGTTGATTTTAGGTTATCAATCGATTACCTAATAGAATACAATCCAAAACTCAAACGAGATCACAATCATGAAAACAGATTAAGAATTGGAAAGAAAAATTGTAGAAATTGCATAAGAAAGATAAAAAATCAAGAACTCAAACGGATTTGCATTATTGAATCTTGAATTGACAACAAAGCTTAGCCTTCCAGGGTTATTATCATAGAAAACTCAGCAAAGTACAGATAAGGAAATGTAGAAAAAATGTAAAAGAAAATGTAGAAGAAAATGCAGTAGAAAACTACAGAGAAGAGAGGAAAACTTCCCATGCAAGTAATCCCTCCAACACCTAAAAACCATTTATAACTAACTAATTTACTTCCTAATAAGTACATGCTTGAAAGTGTCAAGGAAAATGGGCTTGGACATATGATTTAGTAGCCGAAAAAGCCTACTAACCAGGGCCCCATAATTTGGGCCAGAAGATACAAGGGAAAGTCCAATTAGAGTGGTGTAGAGGCAGTAACTTCATGTCCATATTAGACACTGCAAATGGTTAACCTGGGTTGAGCTGTAAAAAGGGAAGTTGTTGATATTTGTCTTGGCTTTTTAGGGCTACCAAGATTGTCCAATTTAGAGGTCTATAGCTCTAAATATGGGCTGCAAAAGATAGAAACTTCAATGAAAATTAAGTTTGAAAATAAGCAAAGATTAACAGCTAACCCCAATTAAGTTTAATAGTCAAAGACTCAATCAATGTGTCAATTTTAACCAGAAAATAATGTCAAATATGTCTAGCATAATTCACTATTAAGTGCATCCAAAATGCTCTGTCAGCCTCCTTGGGACTTATCCTATATGCAATTCTATTTGGCAAAGTAGCTCCAAGTGTCAAGTCTATGTGATGTTCTATACCTCTCAAGGGTGGAAACCCATGAGATACATCCTTTGGGAGCACATATTAGAAATCCTCTAGAAAATCTTGCATACCTATAGGAAAATCATTCAAAGAAGGAGATGCATTCAAAAGCATGTTAGTAGCTAAAGCAAATAAGGGTTTTCTCTTGGAAAAGAGGACCCTCCTAACCTCCCTAGGGCCAACTTGCAATGATTCCTTTCTTCTTTCCTCCTTTTTTTTAACTCTTTCCATTAATGTCCAGTTCTTTTAACCTCTTATTTTTCTCACTGTTTTTTTATTCTTTTTCCCTCACACTCTTGCTTTTCTCTCCTACTTTTTCTTTACCTTTTTCTTTTCTCTTTTTGGCTTCACTCTCCCTCTTTTTCTTTCCTCAACTTGCTATTGATTTTTCTCTCAACTTCTCTATTTATTTTCATTTTTTTTTATTCTCATGAACCTCTCTGGGAGATAAAGGATTAAGCATAATCATTTTCCCCAAATGTACAAATGTGAACCTATTGGTGACTTCATCGAATCACCCTCTTGTCATATTGCCAAGGATTTCCTTGTAAGAGATGTATCGCCTTCATTAGAACCACATAATAAACCACTTTATCCTCATATCCACCTAGGTTAAAGGTCACCTCGGCTTACTTGTCTACAAGCAACTCTTGTGTCTCACTTAGCCATTGAAGCTTACATGGCCTTGGGTGCACAAAAGTGGGTAGAGTGATAGTGCATATTTGAGGCACCTAATAACGACTTAGATTGCACATAGTTGACATTATTTTATGACTAGTAATCATAAACTAGTTGAGTTTTGGGTTATTGAGCTAAATTGAGGATAATTATAAGTCCTTGCTTATTTTCAAATTTAAATGCTCATTAAGAGGTTACTATCTTGTGCAAGCCTTATCTGGAGAGACAAAGCTCCAAATGGGACTATACCGGTCGGTCTTCAGAGTCCCTTTTGCCCAGCTAAGACAAAGTCCACTTCGCCAGCCTAGTCCATCCCTGCCAACCGAGTTCGTCCCGGCTAGTTGAGTTCGTATAAGCCAACCAAGTCCACTATATACCAACCAAGTCCACTTTGTCAGTTGAGTCAGTCCTTGCTAGCCAAGTCCATCCCCACCAGCTAACTCCGTCCCGACCAGTTGAGTTCGTCCCAACCAGTTGAACCCATCCTGATAGTTGAGGCTGAGCGACCCATACTCTAGCAAATTTGACCACATGATAATTTAGGAAGTAGTTAGGTAGTTTAGTTAGGTATTTTTGTTAGTTTGTTTGTTAGTTGGTATTGGTTGTTAGTTTGTTAGTTAGTTAGTAGTTAGTAAAATGCGTATATAAGGAGAGAAGTTAGGAAAGTTAGACGGTTGTTAAGTTGGAGACAGATATGTCTCTATTGCGTTTTTCTTTGGTGCACTTTCTTTCTGAATCTTCTTTGTTTTCTGTCTTGCTTTGAACACTGCAAAGTCTCCCATGGCAATGAACATGGAAGGCTAACTTTATTTTCAATTTGGCATTCATGATTGCAATTGGTTTGAGCTCCCAATTCCTCACTTTCTCTATGCGATTTTTGTTGCTATGTTTTCCAATTCTCATTCTATTTTCATGATTATGATCTGGCTATGTTTTGGATTACATTCCTAGTAGGTAATCGATTGATAATCTGCATTCAAGCAACATGCTCTTGAATCTATGTTAATTAGGGACCGCGATTGCAAACTCAATATGCATAGAAAAATGTTAGGTGATTACCTGATTTCTTAGGTTGGTTGATATGAAATTACATAATTCTTTATGAGAGCCATGATAATGAGTGCATGACTAAATTCCTGAATTGATGCTTCTTACTTCGTTCAAACTCCCTTTTGTTTTGTCAATTTACATTGCAATTTCTATGCTAAACAAAACCCCAATTTTTCTTTACAGTTCCAGTTTTTGAATTTTTGCATAAACTCTCTACATAACATTTGGTTTCGGTTATACACAATTAGACATGATAAGAATGTGTCCTTGTGAGAATCGACCTAGGTTAGCCCCTACACTATAAAAATCAAGGGAAATCTAGTACTTTGATAATGTGTCAACAGCATTATCATAGAGCTAGTTTCTTCACAAGCTTCTCACTAGTTACATTCACACAAATCCCCCAATCTATGATCATAGAGTAAAAGTGACCCAAGATAAGATATATAGAATATACAACATAGCTATTCTCCCACATAGTTATTCAATAGGAAAATATTATCTCTTTGTGTCTCGACCTCTTCTCCCACATAGCTATTCAACAACCTTCTCACTACAAGAAAGTCCCCCTCAGAGCGAGAACCATCACTAAGGCTCTCGACCTTATTAGAAGAACTCAACTCTCAAATTGAAGTCTAACTCTCTATCTCCCCATCATCCTTTACATTCATAAATCTCCTATTGTGGGCATTAAAAAGGTGCATGTCCCTTGCCTAGGCACTTGAAACACTTAATGTTATTAGTCCCAAGAGCCATAGGTGTATGCATAGAGGTTGTTTCCTTTTGGCTTAAAGAGGAATCACTCCCCTTCTTAGGGCTTTTCTCTCTTCTAGCCTTCTCCTTCCCTCTTTTTTCCCTTTTAACCAGTAGTACCAACATAGGTCTTTCTAGATGTACTCCTCCTGCTAATTTGAATCTCTACCTTGGTGGCTTGATGGACCAACTCACCTAGGGTGTTGATAGAGCATTTTTGAGGCATTTAATAGTAACTTATGTTGGATATATTTGACATTATTTTATTGTTAATATTGACACCTTTTTTATTCTTGGGTTACGGAAATTAATTGGGTTTAGTTGCTAATCTTTGCTTATCTTCGGACTTAATTCTCATTATGATGTTGCTATCTTGTCTAGGCCATATCTGGAGATACATACCTCCAAATTGGATAATCTTGGTAGCCTTGGCAATCTAAGACAAAGGTCTACAAGCTCTATCTTTTAGGTTCAACCTAGTTTAACTATCTTTAGTGTCAAAAGTCTATGTGAAGTTGTGGCTTATATACCCATTATGTTGGGCCTTTCTTTGTATATTCTAGCCCAATTTTTGGACCTTGATTTGTGGGCCTTTGGACTATGAATTCATCTAGCCTAGACCACCTTCTTTGGCATTCAACATATGTAATAATTAGTAGTTAATTATTTAGTAGGAGTTAGAAGTTAGTTAGACAATTTTTGGGACCTTTCACAATTGGAGTTTAGGAAGTTTTTGGATTGCAAGTTTCCTCTCTTCACAAATATTCGTTCTTGCTTTGTACGGTATTGTATTTTCTATGACAATTGCCATGGAGGCTAAGCTATCTCATCAATTCAAGGTTTTAGGATTGTAGTTCAGTTTGAGTTCTTGAATCTTTCCTTATGCAAATTCTATTATGTACGTTCCTTTCCAATTTTTGACCTATTTTCATGATTATGATTTCAATTGAAGTTTTGGATTGTGCTATGTTAGGTAATCGATTGATCACCTAAAATAACCAATTATGTGATGAATACATGCTAATTAGGGATTTCAATTATGATCTCAATTTGTATGAATGAATGTTCGATGATTATTTAATGAATCCTGGGTTGATATGAATTTGCACCCTTATTAGAACTATGAAAACATAACTGCATGATTGAATCCTTGGATTGGTGTTACATAATTCATTTTAGTTCAATTTTGCTTTTTATTTTTCATTTTTTTATGCATAAATCTCTTTTCTACATGATTTTGTTTACATACAAACCCACCCTTTAGCATTTAATTTGATTTCTGTTCAACTTGAGTAAGCATTGCATGATTGTGTCCTTGAGATATTCGATCTAGGTTGGTCACTGATAATCAGCGTTTTTACAGTCGTTTCAACGCACTTTATCAGATACTAAAGCTAACTATAGCATAGCTAACCCTAGGTCATTCTTCTCAAGGACACAGTGCGTTCAATGGATATTTCAATAGGCGGTAAACAAAAATCGGAATCTGATTGTAAGTCACAGACTCATCTCAGCACTGGCCGAGTTGCACTTGGCAGAGACTAGGCCGAATTGATCTCGGCAGAGACGATTCGGTTCGGTCTCAGCTGAGTGCAGACAGACGCTACAGAGGACTGCCTCTGTCTCAGACTCGAAAAGCAACAAACAAGGGGGGGATTTAGGATGCAAACTAACTATAAACAGAATTGAAATAAACTACTATGCTGAATACTATTTCTAAGATTATTACTACTACTGTGTTCATGTTCCGTTCCAATATTCAGGGTTTTTTGGTTCAATCACTCCAATTACAGTCCATCTCAGTCTCCATGGGTCTTATGGCAATCACCATAGGTTCGTCTCATACCATACCGAGGATTTACACAATCGTTACCTCATCTGTTGATAGAGATTAAGTTCAAGCTGATTTTAGAGTCTCAATTAATTATCATTAACTGATCATCTACTGAATTAGTTAAACCATTTCCAATCGGCTTAGTTTAACCTTGTTCTATTACCATGTGCAATTGCAACTTAGTAATTGAATTGAATTATCAGGAATGCAATGGAGTTAGAACTCAGAAAATACTCATTATATTGAGAACAAAATACAAACACAGGGCCTGGATTCGGTGGTTCCATCTTCCACGACGATCGCCATGGACGACGGTGATGGTTCGCCTCTGCTAGCTAGGAACGGAGGTTCAGATCCACCAGAGTGCATTGGAGCTCCAATCGGTCTCCTCTGATAATCTTCGGCTTCTCATTCCTTAGCTTGCATTTCCTCAATCGAGAGAAACGCCATTGACAGCACCGTGTACCACCGTGAATGGAGGAGAAGAAAAGTGAGAGAGAATTCAGAGAATATGAACACGGGAGAGTTTTGAATGCCAAAAGCCCCTATTCTATCAAAGTTCCTTCTATTTATACAAGTTTGGGCACAGCTAACGATGCTAACAGAATTACATGTACATTTCCTATTCTACCCTTGCTGTGACATGCGTAGTAGTTGCACCAGTAGTGACGTGGAACTGAGCCAGGTCCAGGGTGGCTGATATTGCTGACGTGGAGTTCCGCTTGGATCTTCCTGACTCGGTTCCAAGACGGCCGAGTCTTGGCCCGGCCGAGAGTCTCTCGGCTTGTACCTTTGGCTGGTTGGCTGAACCTGCAATGGAGAAATAGTTAGCTAAGAATCTTGATTAGGCACAACTTATGTTTTACTTCGAGTTTTGACCATTAATTTGGATCTTAGCTAACAATTATCTTTTAAGCTCGTGAGTTGCTCTGTGGTACTCTTGTTGGGTTCATTTGAGATGTACATTTTATGACTCATCAGTCACTACATTGCAAAATTAAGTGAAATCTAGTGATTTTGATAGTGTTTCGACAGTATTATCTAGGGTGCCATAGTGTTGCAACTCCATAATTTGAGTCATCATTACGTCCATTTTCATTTTTTTGTGGTACTCTTCTACACTCCTAGATGCTTGGTATAACCTTTGTAATTTATTGTGCAAGTTGTTAGTGCAAGAAGGTACAACAAATCTTTCTCTCACAAAACTCTTTAAGATGACCCAATCCTCACAAGGATCTTTAACTCCCCTCCTTATATCCTCTAACATTTGAGTTCACCATACCAAGACATACTCACCAAATTCAAGGGTGACAACCCTCACCAAAATTCGGCCATGGAGATTAAAGAATCCCAGAATTTGCTCCACCTTGTGCTCCTAATCTACATACAAAGGTTTGCAATTTCGTAAGAATTGAGCGATTTTGCACTTGGCCATGTTTATCTCTTTCCCTCCTTTGCTCCTCTCCTCTTTTACCATGCCTCCCCCTATGGAAGACCGAGAACTCATTTCTCCTTCAATATATTTCTTTCCTCAAAACTTCCCTCACTCTCATGCAAAGAGACCACCTTAGGCCTCTCTTCTCTTTCTCTACTTAGAACCTCAACTTTAGCATTGACACCTTGTGTAAGTGAAAGCCAAGCAAATCTAAACAAGCTCTTGAAAAAAACAAGGAAAGAGAACTCAAATAAAAAATTATAGAAGCTAAATAAATTGATAAGCAAGAAAAAGGAAGCTAAAAGTAAAAGTAATTTAATAAAGACGTGTAAGAAGACTCAAGAAGACTAAAGACAAACATTAAATGTATGGGAAATAATTGTAAATATAAACATACACGGAGTTTAACAGTGAACCATAATTAATGCATAAAAAATAGTATATTAGTTTCCTAGAATTTAGGTGTAACTTGTGTTGCCTTTGGACCTTCAAATAATTTTTTCTTTTTCTTCCTTACTTTTGTATTTATGTAGCTATGCTTTGCTTATATTTCAATATTTCAGCCACTTGAATACGCTTTTCTTTTTTTCTCTCAAGCTCTTTTCTTCACAAACTTTTGGTCTACAATATTTTTGGCAACTTCTACACAATTTCTAGCATAATTTTCCAAGAAAAATCATCAAACACATGGTTCATTTTCCACAAATACAAAAAGCATGTTAATACTAACAATGCTTGTATTAAGTCCAAAAAAATGGTCTTTTAGATATCATTATCCTTTACCAATAATTGGTAATACCAAGATCGAAGGTCGATCTTGGAGAAAGCTTTAGCTCCTCTCAACTAGTCCATTAAATTCTCTAACCTCGGCAACAAGTACTTATTCTTAATTGTTAGCATATTCAACTAGTGATAGTCCACAAATAGCCACGATCCACCATCCTTCTTCTTCACTAACAACATTGGTGCTCCTCAAGAGGGAAACACTTGGTTTTATCATCCACCTCTCCAACAGCTCTTCCACTTAATCAACTCGACAAGTGCCATCCTATATGGTGTAACTGACATGGGTCGTGCTTGATGCACCCTAGGATCCATAACTAAGACCTAACTTCAAGTATGACAAAAAATTAGAAAGGAAATTAAGAACCAAAAATAAAGAATAAGAAAAGCAGAAAATGGATGAAGAAGAAGGAATGACTCACCACTAATTCTTAGAATTAGATAAGAGATTATCATGATTTTCCACAAGCATCATGGAAGCTTGATGAGAATTAGGTTTGTAGTTCAAATTGAGAATGGAGAAAATGCTCTCAAAGTGTAAAACACAATTCAAATTTATTCAAAAGTGATTAAGCTAATTACAGAAAAGGCTTATATAGCCTTTCCTAAATCCTACTTAAAGTCCCCTAATCCTAACTAAGATCACTTAACTGAATCTTAAAGCAAGCAAAAAAAAAACTTCTCAAATAGCAACTAAAATAGTTTCACGTGTTAGGACGAAAATAGCGACTAAATGGCGCTAGCTAGGAAAACATGACCTAAATGGTCTTTGTCCCATGGGTAATTGATATTGGTGTCAAAGCACTATCAAAACCACTAGATTTGCCTTATATTTGTAGTGTATGGATTAACCTAGGTCGAATCTCTCAAGAACAATCTTTTAATGGCTAATCTTAATGAACTCTAATAAAATTGAAATGCAAAAAAAGGGGGGGTTTGTGATGCATATATAAAAAGGGAAACCCCTACACTTGAAGGGCCTATCACTAGGGGTAGGTTAAGGAGGATCCAAAAGGAAGTGCAACACAAGTTGACCACCCTTACAGACCAAGAGGAAGGCCAAGAAGGCCACCTTTCGTGTACTTTCTTTGTATTTTTCAATACAATCATGTAGGATAAGATAGTCGTAGGCCGAGGTTGTGACACCCTTCTACCCCGAACACTAAAATTAAAATAATCAAGTAAATAAAAAGGAAGACAAGGTAATAGATAAAACAAAAGAAACACAATTCGTATTAAGGATAAAAGGTTCACATGGTCATTAAACAAGTAGGTACAAAGTTTTCGAGAAGATTTTAAATCTAAATAATATAATTGAAAAATAAAGTCATTATCATCTTCAAAATAAGCTCTTCAAACAACAAAAGACATAGAACAACTATTCTAAATTCCAAAGCCCCCAATGTTACACTAATCAGAGCAAGACCCTACCCCTTCAAAACTCGGCACCATAAGTGCCCTCAACATTACCTAAAAAAAAACCACAAGAGAGTATGGTGAGAAATAGCATTCAATCATATATAAATGCAGATAGTACACCAAATCCCACCCATTACCGTACCCAATTACTAACAGTTAACAACTATTCATATATCAATCACACATTCCATTACATTCAAAATAATCACATTCCATTCATGTTTACAAAATGCACATGCTCACACAATGCATATTCTTATCACCACTCCTAAGAGTCTCGATTTGGAACTCCACACCATGGGCAGACCTCCTCAATCCCCTTAGTTATCACTAATGATGGCCACACCGTTAAACACCCCATATGGCCGGTGTGTCGCACAATTAAACACCACCTATGGCCTGTTCGAAGACATTCTACACAACCGTAAAACACCACCTATGGTCAACGTGTAGCATGGTTAAACACCACTTATGGCCCATGCATATGAATGTTCCCTATCATTAGTCCACCCTGTTAAACACCACTTTTGGCTAGGGTCCCCTGTTAAACACCACATATAGCCAGGGTATTATAGGCACGTCTGGCTTTTCATGCATCTCATGCATTTCATGTCCATGCTTAATGCATTCTCATCCACATTCTCATTCTCATGATTCATACATCATTCACACAGTCCACAATCATGCCAAAATCATATCAATTTAGCCATCATTACCATAAATCATTTATAAGAACGCATAGAAACGCACATAAAACACCATTGAATTCCATCCAATTTCACCATTACACCAGAGTCCCAAATTGAACCTCAACCATGAAAAGCATAAACAACCACAAGAATCAAGTAATTAAGATGATTAACCATACAATTTCAAACGAAAATCACATAAAGGCAAAATATTAATCCAAGAATTTAATTCCCCTTCAATTGCCACAAGACACCATACAATAACAAATATTAATAAGGGCCCTAGGGAAGACCCTACTGCTCTTTCTCATATAAATGAAACCCAAATAGTGAGATAGAACTGATATTCCTACATATTTGGAAGCATAATGAAGAAAACATGTTCATCAAAGTCGTTCTTCTTGTTCCTTTAGGATTCCCTCTAGAGGTTTTCCTTCACACTAAAGGTAACCAATTACATTATCAATTAAGTCAACCAAAACCACGGTACACATTGACAAATCTTTTCTATCGATTAAAACATTTTTAGAATATAATAACCAAAAAAATTTGAGAATTTAGATCCTAGAGAGACTTAGGGATTGCCCTCACTACCCGTACACCCCGGATTCACATATGGCCACCCATCTCCCCGTACCTCAGTTGCGAAGAACAGTGATGATCTGATGCAGCTATGGGGACGATTTGAAAACCCTAACTCCTCCTCCCTATAGATATGTGTTCTCTCTCCTCTCTAGGTTTGGCCGTCGATGCACAAAAACACAAATTAGGGTGGACTGATTACCCCCTGCCTAATATTCTAACTAGGTCGGGTCAACCCTGACCCGCCTGTCAACCCCCCATTAATTTAATTAATTAAATTAATAAATAAAAATAATTCAGATTAATGTCTCAACAGTTTATAAAACCACTAACTCCTCTATTAAAATAAAATTAAATATAAATATTTAAGTAGTAAATTAATTTTCTGCCATCATTAAGAATAATAATATAATAATAACATTTCAGTTTCAAAATGCAATTATTTAATAAAATAATTTCCTACAACAATTAATAATTAAAATAAAATTGATAATAATAATAATGAAATTTATTTCTAAAAATAATTAAATAAATTTTAGGATGTTACAGAGGTCGCTTTCCAAAAGCCAATTCCTACTTAGATAATTCATCTCCAATTTTGGTTGCTAAATTGGACACATTGCCAATTTCGGTTGCTAATTACCAAATTCGGTTACTAAAGCAAAACCAAGGTTAACTTGTGTTTTTGGGCCTTGCTGCTTGGGCCTTCTCATAGGGGGCCTTAAGAATGATTAGTGTTCTACTAATCATGCATAAAAACACCCTTTGTACTTATGTTCCAGAAACTTTTGTTCATTTTCCATTAGTGAAATATACATGCCTTTGAACTTGTGAAAGTGTTCTCTCCCTTTTGGATTGTCCAAGAAATTCCCATTCTCATCAAGCATCCATGATGCTCGTAGCGAATCCCACTACTCTTATCTAGCTCCTTGAGCTAGTGGCAAATCCATTCCTTTTCTCTACCATATTTTCATTTTATTCCTTTCTTGGTAGTCTTGTTTTGCGTGGTTTCTTGATGAGTTCTTGGAGAACTTGCGAGCTAAGTAGAGAATCAAAGATTTGGGTGTGTCAATTTGTATGCATATGATAGAAACATAAAAACTAGAATTATATGGTTGCAAAATGTAGAGAAAATAGAATGCAACTAAATTATAGAACACTAATCCAAGGATTCAATCATTCAGTTTTGTTATCATATTTCTAATAAGAGTGTAAATTTATATCAACCTAAGATTTATTAAAGAATCATCTAACATTCATCCATACAAATTGTGATCACAATCACAGTCCCTAATTGGCGTCGATTCAATCACTTAATTGGTTGATATAGCTGGTCAATTGATTACCAAACCTAGCACAATCCAAGCGAAATCATAATCATGAAAACGAGTGAAGAATTGGAAGAAAAAAGTGGCATAGTAGAATTTGCATAAGGATAATTCAAAAACACAAACCAAAGCACAATCGTGAAACCTTGTAATCCAAGAAACCACTAAAGCCAAGTGTGAAAAGTCTCTTAAACTAATTAACTAAATTCTAACCAACTAAAGCTAACTCTAACAAACCAAAACTAACTAATACATGCTTAGAGTTCTAAGTAAGGTGCTTTCGAACAAGGATTTTGCAGTCCAAAGATCCACTAACAAAAATTCCAAAATTAGGCCAGAATATACAAAGAAAGGCCCAATAGAGTAGGTATAGAAGTTGCAACTTCACACGTACTTTTGAGACTAAAGAGGGTTAAACTGGGTTAAGTCGGAAAGATAAAAGTTGTAGATCTTTGTCTTATTTTTTCATAGTCACCAAGAGTGTCTAATTTGGTAGCATGTAGCTCCAGATATGGTCTGCACAAGAAATTAACATCATAATGAGAATTAAATATGAAAATAAGCAAAGATTAGCAACTAAGCCCAATTACATCCAATAACCCAAGACTCAATAAATGTGTCAATATTAACCATAAAAGATATAAAATTGTTCAACACTATTAAGTATTTCAAAGGTGATCTATCAATTTCCCCAATGTTGAACTTTTGCACTCCGAGTAAAATCAATTAAAAGATTCTAAAGCAAAAGGAAATGGACTAAAGCAAGTATAAATAAAGTGCAACACTTTTCAATGAATCCTTTAGTGTATAAAAAGAATAAGAGTGCAAGCATCCTAGTATCAAGCATACATAACAATCTATGAATTTACTTCTCACATCTATTGGAAACAATAAGCAATAGCAATTAAAGAATGCAAGTGTTTAGGTTTGGGTTTACACTCAAGTACCCTATGCTAACTAGAACTATTATTCTTTGACTAGCCTCCAATTTCTACAAATTGAAACACATGCAAAAAATAATCAAAAACTCTTTTATTAAGGTTATAATGTGGCCAAGAACAAGGTAGGATATGAAAAGTGATTTAAGCTTACACAACCAAAGAGGGAAGAGGAGCAATAGGGAATAAGTTAAGTAACATGAAGACTATCCCCAAAACAATACAAGACACCAAAAACAATGCAAAATATTGCAAGACAAATATGTGTCCACTTTGTTTCATTTTCTTTCTTTTTTCTTTCTTTCTATTTCAATTTCAATTCTCTTTTTTTTGTATCACTAGAATCTTCTGTTGCATTTTTTTCAATCTTTTTGTTTCATTTTTCTTTCTTTAATTTCTCTACATTTTTTTTTTCAAAAACAAATCAATACAACACAACAATTACCACTTGCACAAGCCAAACTATCAAGGTGTCACTTGCAAAGGCTCAGGGCATCACCCACTATACTTATTTACAACTCATTCCCAAAAGAATTCCAATCTCCTTTAACCCTTAAGGTTAAGGTGATCATGTTTTTCTACTTCAAGGCTTCTAATGAGCTATAGTACCAATGAAAGTATTACATAGGCTTAAAGGGGTAAGTAAGGGATTTAATGCAAGGTAAGTTCGTTTGGCTAGTGCTATAAAGAAAGAAGGTCTAATAAAAAACCTAGGGTAACTAACAGCATATGTGCAAATCATACAAGAAAGAAGAGAATGACAAGATGCAAGTCATCAACATACAAAACTCAAAATCTCGCAAGGATAAAAATGCTCTATCAACAAATTCAAGCTTTAATTTCCTAGCCACTGATTACAGTAAAGAAGAAAAATGGCTTCATATCAATTTGTGAAACCATTCAATCAAGAATGATGCAACTATTCACAATGTACATAACCTAGAAATCCACTAAAAAGTACTAAAAACTGCAAAATATTTTTTTTCTAGCAAAACTAGCAAAAACAACAATAAAATCTAAAACAAGAAAATAGTAAAAACAGAAAACAGAATTATCAATAGAAAAAAATAAAAAACAGAATTGTTACAAAAACTATAGAAAACAAAAACAAAAAACAACCAAATTATTTGCAAGAACAACAGTAGTAGTAGAACAACAAAACACAACAGCAATTGAATTACTGTAGAAATATAAAACAGTAAAATAGTAAAATAGTACTAAAATACCCCCCCTTACACACACACATACTTAAAATGAGCATTGTCCTTAATATAAGCATATAGGAACACAAGACAAAGAGAACATAAGCAATAACTACAAAGGAAGGAGATGAAATAAAAACTCCTTTAACTCCTCTCTCAAGGTGGAAAAAATGTGCAAAATTTTGCATCCAACATCTTTGCTTTGCTTCTATATGTAGTTACTTGCGGGAGCCCCATCCATCTTAAAAATTCTAATGCTACATCCTCTAGTGGCTTCTTCAATAGGAATCTCAAAGTGGAATGCTTGACGAGGTGCTCACAGAAATCTCCCAGCTTCTTCAAGTCTTGCAACAACCTTTCTTCTAGTTCAACTTGAATTTTGTTGGCCACGATTACTAGGGGCTATAATGGTTGTACAATTGATGAAAACGAGAGCGAAGAAATGGATATAATGGGAGTGTTTTGAGAATGAATTCAAAGACACCTAAAAAGTGCACAACTCCTGATATATATACACGCGCTATGACTTGCTACTCCTAGCGATTCCTAACAAAATTACAACATGAATTGCCAATCCTATCCTTGCGTATCTTGCGTTGTAATCTACTCTAGAAGTGACGTAGCAGTTGAGCTGGAGCTGAAGTGGTCCTGAGCTGGACAACTGACGTGGATAGCGTCTTTGGGCTGCTCCTTATTGGACTGCACCTACTTGGGGTGATGGGCCATGAAGACTGGCCTGATCTGGTTTGGTCGAAATGGAGTCGATCTTGGTCGAGATGACTTCATCTTGGCTGAGTCTTCTTATGATGGACCCGAGAACATCTCGGCTGATCCTACAAGAAAAGAAGAGTTAGCTAAGATCCTTGAATTAGCACATATTTGTATTTTCTCTATTTTTAGGTCCATAATATGAATCTCAGCTAACACTCCATTCTTAAGCACAAGATAGTCTTGTGACATCCTTCTTAGGTCCATAAAAGATATATAACTTGTGACTCATCAGACCCCCACACTTAACCTTTTGCACTCTTAGGAAAAATAAAATGAAAATACACAAGGGAGATTTTTAAAGATAGAAAAGAATTTTTCAATTGGCTTTCTTATGTTTAACCGAGACAGAGTCGGCACTCATTCACCCTGGGATCGAGATACTCAAACTATATGAAAATTACTTCTTCCATGCTCAAGGAAAATTCATGACCTACAAACAGGAGAAGGTAACCAAGAGTGATAGAGCTCTCATTTAAGCAAATAACTCCCTCACTTCTCACGTGTTTGGGTTTGTATTTACACTCAACATTCATGGAACTAATATTACCATACTTTCAGAAAGCTCTCTTCTTACACCTGTAAACACACACGCAGTTATGATCATTAGGACTTCTTTTTCAGCTTGTAGCAAGGCTGGGATCACGGGTAGGATAAAATATAGAAACTGACTTTAGGACCCATGGGGAAGAGAGGAGCAATGGGGAGTAAGCTTCATCAGCATGAGGGATAACCCAGGATGCTATCATTTCCTCCTTTGTTGTTGCCAGCTCACTTCCTTTCTTTTTCTTATTATACATATATATATGTACATATATTTATTTTATTTATTTATTTATTTTCTTGATATTCATACAGCTTGCTATTTTCTTTCTTTGTTTGATTCAGCTTAGATTTTTCAGCTGCTGCTTCCACTTTTTCTTTTTCTTTCCTTCACTCGCTTCTTTTCTTCTTTCGCATTTTTTGAGCCTTTAGAGGATGCTGAATAGATTCTGCTTCTTGGAGACTCCCCCACACTTGATAATGACTTACTCCCAAAACGATTCCAAAGCTCCTCTACTTCCTGAAGGTGAGGTTGATTCATGGTTATCCAGCTTTGGCTTGTAATGAGCTGTAAGAAAGAACGATTATGCGACTCAATGGGGGTAAACAAGGGAGACAACTTCCTTCAGGTAGGCTTTAATTGGCTTGGGGCTCCTAAGAAATATAGCCTAGATCATGTCATTCCTACATGTGAGAACAACTGTATCTAGAGAGTTAATGGCAAAATGTCGAATACACAGTTAATCATGAATGCAAAAATCACATAAGAACAAGGAGAATGGCAAGATGTAGGCCATGAATATTTACGAAGGCTCAAAATCTCACACGGGTTATTTTGCTTTGTCGCAACAGGTTTTCCTTTTCAGTTTCTCAGTCAATCACTGTTTAGAGCACAAAAGTTTCATTCCCTTCAGGCTAGAGAAATCTCTTGCCATAGTTGTAGAATTACTTTCTCCTGTCTTTTTCAAACTTCTAGAAGTCAATTCGAATTTCTTTTCAAAACATTTTTTTTTGATAGTCCAATTTGGAATTCTGCTTAGGAGGAAAATTATCATAAACAAAATGACAGAATTGAAATCCTGCCAGGCCAAAGTCACTCCAGACCCAGCCAAGAATGCACAAAGCCAGAATGGATTTGGCTTGAACAACTTTTACTGAAAACAGATGAAAAATTCGACAAAAGGTCAAAACCGGGTCAAAACAAAACAAAACAAAAGAGTTCGAGAATAAAAACTTGATGTTCACATAACTACAACAGTATCCCTCCCACACTTAAAATCTACATTGTCCTCAATGCGAGGCAGGGTCGGCTAAGGTAGTTCCATCTGGTGGAGTTGGTTCCATCAACGAGATGATCTCCATGTCACGAGTAATTGGTGTTGGACCTTCGTGGAATGGCTTGACCTGATGCCCATTGACCTGTAAGGTGCTGCTGCTATGTTCATCTTGCAATTGTACTGCACCATTGGGAAATATGTTAGCGATGACAAAAGGTCCATCCCATCTGGTAAGAAGCTTACCTGTTATGAGCTTGAGTATTGAATTGAACAGCAAGACTTTTTGGCCAACATGAAAATATTTCCTCATGATCTTCTGGTCATGAAATTTCTTGACTTTTTGCTTGTATATCCTGGAATTTTCGTATGCTTCCAAGCGAAGATCGTCAAGTTCTTGTAGTTGGAAATTCCGTTGCTCTCCCGCTTGGTCGTAGGCCAAATTGCACTGCTTGACAACCCAGTAAGCTTTGTGCTCAAGTTCAATAGGAAGGTGAGAGGTCTTACCGAAGACGATCTGGTAGGGAGACATCCCTAGCGGCATTCGGTATGCGGTTCTGTGTGCCCAAAGAGCACCCTCATGGAGACGGCTCCAGTCCTTCCTGCTGGGGTTGGTCATCTTTTGCAGCATTTTCTTGATTTCGCTGTTAAAGACTTATGCTTGGCCATTTGTTTGGGGGTCCTAAGCTGTAGAAATTTTGTGTGCTACCCCATATTTTTGAAGAAGAGAGGCCATGGCTCTTTTACAGAAGTGACTACCTTGGTTACTTATGAGCGCTTTTGGCATACCAAACCTACAGAAAATATTGGACTTTAGGAAGTCCACAATCACCCTTGCGTCATTGGTTTTGGTGGCAATGGCCTCTACCCATCTTGACACATAATCTACGACTAGAAGAATGTATGAGTAACCATTGGAGACTACGAATGGCCCGATGAAATCTATTCCCTAAACATCATAAATTTCACAGAACTAGATGGGTTGCTAGGGCATTTCATGCCTTCGGTTCATGGCCAATCCTACCTTTTGGCACTTTTCGCAGGTGGAGACGAATTTATGCGTGTCTCTAAAGATAGTTGGTCAGTAATGGCCATAGTCTAACACTTTCCTGGTAGTCCGAGTTGATCCATAATGGCCGCCTCTAGGTGCTGAGTGGCAGAACTGGAGGACCGAATTGATCTCGGCATCAGGAATGCACCTACGGATGACCTTGTCACTGCACAGTCTCCAAAGCTAGGGATCATCCCAAATGTAGTACTTGGCATCGCTTTGGATTTTATCCTTATGGGCCCGAGATGCCTCTGGTGGAAAATGAGTTGTTGCCACGTAGTTGCAGATGTCGGCAAACCATGGTGTGGATGCTTTAATGTATAGCAACTGTTCATCAGGGAATTCGTCTCGGATGGCCATTGGTCCGCTTTCTCTTTCAATCCTACTTAGGTGATCTGCCACAAAATTCAAATCACCTTTCTTACCTCTGATATCCAAGTTGAATTCTTGGAGAAGAAGCATCCACCTGATCAGTCTTGGCTTAGCATCAGGCTTCTTCAACAAATATCTCAAGGCAGCCTGGTCAGAGAACACAATTATCTTGGAACCGAGAAGGTAAGAGCGGAATTTGTCTAAGGCAAATACGATTGCCAAAAGTTCCTTCTCAATTGTTGGGTAGTTTTGCTGGGTCGGATCTATAGTTCTAGATGCATAGGCAATCACATGCACCGGTTGGCCGACTCTAGCTCTCTGGCCGAGAACAGCTCCTAATGCCGAGTTGGATGCATCACACATCAATTCGAATGGTAGGTCCTAGTTCGGTGCTTGCAAAATAGGGGCGGATAGGAGTTTGTTCTTCAGTTCCTGAAATGCTTCAATATAGGGTTGATCAAAGTTGAACTCCACATCCTTTTGTAGTAGTTTGGACAGAGGCAAGACTAGTGTGCTGAAGTTCTTGATAAATCTTCTATAGAAGCCTGCATGTCCTAATAATGAGTGAACTTCCCATATAGAAGCAGGGTTTGGAAGGGAGGTGATAACATCTATCTTTGCTTTGTCCATCTCAATGCCTTTGTTGAAGACAAGATGTCCCAACACTATTCCCTCGGTCACCATAAAATGACATTTTTCAAAATTGAGCACAAGATTCGTGTCCATACATCTCTTTAACACCTTAGATAAATTACTCAGGCATGCTTCAAATGAGTCAGCGTACATCGTGAAGTCATCCATAAACACCTCCATGCACTCCTGCAGCAAGTTCGAGAAAATACTTGTCATGCAGCGTTGGAATGTACTATGTGCATTGCATAGGCCAAATGGCATGCAGGTGTACGCAAAGGTACCAAATGGGCAAGTGAAGGTCGTTTTATGCTGGTCTTCAGGTGTAATATGAATTTGCATGTAGCTTGAGAATCTTTCCAGAAAGCAGTAATGGGATTTCCCTGCTAGTTTTTCGAGCATTTGGTCAATGAAAGGCAGAGGAAAGTGATCCTTACAAGTTGTCTAGTTTAAACGACTATAGTCAATGCAGACTCGCCAACTATTCTGAATCCTTGTTGGTACTATCTCATCTTGCTGGTTTTTCATAACAATCATCCCAAACTTCTTTGGCACCACTTGCATAGGGCTCACCCATTGGCTATCCGAAATGGGGTAGATGATCCCTATAGCAAGGAGTTTGTTGACTTTCTTTTTAACCACTTCCAAGAGTGTTGGATTCAGTCTTCTTTGTTGTTGCCTTATGGGCTTGACTTCCTCCTCCATCAAGATTCTGTGCATACAGATGGAGGGGTTTATGCTAGGAAGGTTTGCTAGCTTCCACCCTATTGCCTTCTTATGTTGCTTGAGGACCTCCAGCAACGTATCTACTTGCTCCTGGTGGAGATTGTTGGCAATGATAACTGGGAGCTGCTGTTCCTTGTCCAAGTAGGCATACTTCAGGTAGCTCGGCAATGGTTTCAGATCCCTGGGTGGTGGTAGTAATGGAGATTTTTTAGTTACTGGGCTTGGATCCGACTGGCCGACTTGATTTTGACTCGGCACCAGGTGTGCCGAGATGATTTCGGCCATTGGCTACTTCGGCCAGCTTGACTTAGTGACTTTGGTTCTTATTGGATTGAAGTCGGCATTGGCTTCTTATGTTGCTTTAAAGTCGGGTCCGAATGGAACTTTGATCTCTACTCCAGCCTGAGTCTGGTTTTTACTGGCTGAGATGGTCTCGACAAGCGTATCGGCCTTGTTATTTGACTTTTTGGTCAAGTTGACTTTTATCTCATCCTCGAATCGGCCTTCTAAGACTGACTTGATGTTGGTGGTGAAAATGGTCGCCAATTATGCAAGGGGGGACTCTTTAGTTTCGGTGACTGTGACTGTTGCATCCTTTGTACACTCTGAGTGTTCTTGGTTGTAGACTTGGTCTAGCAATTCAGAAAATTCAACTTCAAAGTCCAAGTCAGCAATATTGCTATGGTTGTCCTCAAAGTTAGGAAGGTCTTGTACTTCCTTATGGTCGGCCTCTTCATTTGCGACCCCTAGGAAACTGATCTCATCAGTGCCTCCAGCAAACTTCTCAATGTCTTCATTGCTGCTGTTTAGCTAAAGGTATTCTTCAACTATATCATCAAGTAAATTGATGCCAAAGAGGGAGTGGTCTTTAGTGGGGTGCTTCATTGCTTCTAAAATGTTGAATTGCACCAGAGTGTCATCGAATTCCACCAAGAGCATCCCAGCATGCATATCAATCTTTGTTCTGGCTGTCATCAAGAAAGGTCTTCCCAAAATTAGGGTGGATTCCTTCCAAGACGTCTCATCCTCCATGTCTAACACATAAAATCGTTGACTTGGACGAGAACATCCTCGAGAACTCCCAAGGGTTGGACAATGCTCCTGTTTGCGAGTTGAATGGTCATCCTTGTGGGTTCTAAGTTATCAAAATTCAGTGACCTGTAGATTGATGCGGGCATGAGATTGATCGAGGCTCCCAAGTCCAACATGGCATCGGCAAAGGTGCATTCGCCGATGGTGCATGGGACAGAAAAGATTCTAGGGTCTCTGCATTTCTTTGGCAAGGTTGGAGCACCTGCAATGATTTCTTCATTTCTTGTTAGGGCTGACACCACACCTCCAATTTCCTTGCTCCTCTTTATCTTTCTCCTTTTGTATACGCACAATTCCTTGAGGAATTTTGTATACTTAGGGACCTGTTTAATAGCGTCGAGGAGTGGAATATTGATTTCCACCTTTCGGAACATCTTCAACAATTCTTCATCTGACTTTGGCTTTCTTGCCGAGGTTGACCGAGATGGATGGAAATGGGACAGTTGTCTCTGGTCGAGACTGCAAGTAGGCATTTGGCTTAGAGTCGGATTCAACTGATCTCGTCAACTGTTGCAGTGTAGGTTGAGGTAATTCTTTTCCACTTCGAAGAGTGACTTGGATCCTGCCGACTGTAATTGACTCACAGTATTAGCTAACTCCCCAATCTGCGTTTTGAGGTCTTGGATGGTGGTGGTCATGTTTTGCTGGAATTGCATATTGCTGGAGCTCACAGATTGCTGGAACTCCAGGTTGTTGGTTGCAAGCTGCTTCATTAGGTCTTCTAGAGATGGAGAGTTGCCTTAGGTAGGGACTCTCTACTGTTGCTGTTGCAATTGCTATTGGAAAGGAGGTGCTTGATATTACGGAGTCGGCTGTTGATAACCTGCTTTACTTTAATAGGTATTTGGTGTGGATCCAAATTGTTAAGCTGCGTATGGCCCCTTGATTCTGTCCTGGCCGAAATGGCTGTTTGCCATGTTGCTAGCTATCAAATGGCTGGTTTTGATATGACTGTTTCCTGTACTAAAATCCTCCTACGGCTCCAACGTTCTCTGGTTGGTCTGACTCGGTTTCTTGAAGAGTAGGGCACATATCAGTGGGGTGCTCCATGGAAGTACATATGCCACATACCTTTGCTGCCAGGGCTGGTTGGTGTTCTCCGACTGCAAGCTGTCTCACCAATGATGTCAATTCGGTCAGCTGATTCTCCAGTCTCTGGTTGGAAGCTTCACCGATTTCATTCACCATTCGAGTTTGACTTGGTCCTTTGATCCTAAACTGTTGTATGTTGCTTGCCATATTAGAGACCAGATGCCTTGCTGCTGTTGGTGTTTTATCCATCAAGGCTCCTCCACTGGCTGCATCTATCATGCTTCTGTCCATCATTGATAGTCCTTCATAGAAATACTGGATCAACAACTGTTCGCTAATCTCTCTTGTATGCTGCCATATCCCACATATCTCCTTTCTGATGGATGCAGTTTGGGATGCCGGAAAGAATTTTTCCAAGAATGTGCATTTCATGTCTCCCCAAGTGTTGAAAAGTACTGGTTGAAGGTACAACCAGTCTTTCACTACTACATCCAGGGAGAATAACTAACGGCGCCAATCTGATGAGCTCTATTTTAGTCATCATAACAGGCATCAAATAACTAAAGCTAACAATAGTATAGTCAACCCTAGGTTGATTTTTCTCAAGGACACAATGTGTTCAATTATGACTTAGTGTGAAGTGAAATGATGTAGAATCTTAGGTGTAGAATGCTAACCTATCTCAGCCACTGGCCGAGTCGCTCTCGGTAGAGACTAAGCCGGTATGATCTCTATAGAGACCTATTCGACTTGGTTTCGGTTGAGTGCAGACAGACACTACAGAGATGGACTATCTTTGTCTCGAACTGAAAAGCAGTAAACAGTAGGGATTGGAATGCAGGTAAGGCAGGAAATAAACTAAACTATGAATGCAGTAAACATACACTAACGCTACTAGTTTCACTATTATTATTATTACGACATAACTGTGTTCATGTTCCGTCCTATTAGTCTAAGTCCAGTCAAAATTCCGCACTCCAGTTCTCAGTCCATATCAACCTTGGGAAGTCTTATGGCAATCGCAAAAGGTTCGTCCATTGCCACACCGAGGAATTACACAATCGCTACCTCATCAGTTGGCAAGGATTAAGTTTAGAGCTGATTTTAGGTTCTCGATTAGCAATCGTGAAATGATTACTTACTGAATTAGTTAAACCAGTTCTGATCGACTTAGCTTAACATTGTTCACAATTCAATTGTAATCGCGGATTAAATCATGAAATAAAGGAGAGGAAGGGAATGGAAATAAGAAATGCAGAATGAAATTGATTAACAAAAAATAGAGTACAAACACAGTGGTCTGAATTCAAGTGGATCCATCTTCCACGATGATCGCCATAGTTGATGGTGATGGTTCACCTCCAATAGACTGAGCGCTGAGGATCAGATTCACCAGAGTGTGTTGGAAACCCCAATCAGTCCCCTCTGACAAACTTCGGCTTCCTATTCTCAGACCTGCATTTCCTCGATCGAGAGAAACACCAACGTAGAACCGTGCACCACCATAAATAGAGAGAACGAGAGTGAAGAAATGGATATAATGGGAGTGTTTTTGAGAGTGAATTCAAAGACACCTAAAAAGTGCACAGCTCCTTCTATATATACACGAGCTGTGACTTGCTACTCCTAGCGATTCCTAACAGAATTACAACATGAATTGCCAATCCTATCCTTGCGTATCTAGTGTTGTCAGCTACTCTAGAAGTGACGTGGCAGTTAGGTTGGCGCTTAAATGGTCTTGAGCTGGATAGCTAACATGGATAGCGTCTTTGGGCTGCTGCTCATTAGACTGCACCTACTTGGGGTGCTGGGCCGTGAAGACTGGCCTGATCTGGTTTGGCCGAAATGGAGTCGGTCTTGACCAAGATGACTTCATCTTGGCAAAGTCTTCTTATGATGGACCCGAGAAAATCTCAACTGATCTTGCAAGAAAAAAAGAGTTAGCTAAGATCCTCGAATTAGTACATATTTGTATTTTCTCTATTTTTAGGTCCATAATATAAATCTCAGCTAACACCTCATTCTTAAGCACAAGATAGTCTTGTGACATCCTTCTTAGGTCCATAAAAGATGTATAACTTGTGACTCATTAGAGTGGCCTAAAGGTGTATACCCCGCAACTCCAGCTCAACTGCCATGTCACTCCTGGAGAAGCTTGCAACACAAGTTACAGAAGGGTTGAATAGGCAATTTAGTTGTAATTCTGTTAGGAATCGTTAGAAGTAGAAGGTCATAGCTCGTGTACATATAGAAGGAGTTATGCACTTTTTTGTTGCCCTTGGAATTCATATTTTTCCACTCTTATTGTTTCCATTCTCTCGCTCTCATCTTCTACGCTTACGGTGGTGCACGGTGCTATCATTGGTGCTTCTCTCGATTGAGGAAGTGCAAGTTATGAATTGAGAGACCGAAGGTTGCTAGAGGGGACCGATTATATTACCATCGCACTATGGTGGACCTGATCGTCATTGTCCTAGCTAGTGGAGGTGAACCATCACCGTCGACCATGGCGATCGTCGTGGAAGATGGAATCACCGAATCTAGGCCCTGTATTTGTATTTGTTTCCAATAATATAAGTATTTTCTAATTTCTGATCTATGTTCTATTCCTAAATCTAATTCTATTGTGGCATCGCGATTGCACGAATCAATGAGAACAATGTTATGCTAAGCCGATCGGAACTGGTTTAACTAATATAGTAGGTAATCAACTAGAGAACCTAATTGAGAACCTAAAATCAACTTTGGACTTTATCCCTTCCAACTCATGAGGTGGCGATTGTGTAAATCCTCGGAATGGCAATAGACGAATGTTTGGCGATCGTCATAAGAATATTAAAGGTTGATGAGGACTGTGGACTGAGTGCATGAACCAGAAGGACTTGATTATTGGACTAAAACATGAACACAGTAGTAGTAGTAGTAGTAGAGTAGTTAGCTTAGCTGCATTCGCATTTTAGCTTAATTGCATTTTACCTTACTCGTACTCCAAATCCCCTTGTTTCCTGCTTTTCAGTTTGAGACAAAGTCAATCCGACTCTATAGCGTCCGTTGTACTTAGCCGAGACTGTGTCGGATAAGGCTTTGCCCAGTCCATATCAGATCAGTCTCTACCGAGAGCGAATCGGCACTCCACACTAGAGAGTATCAGTTTTACTTCAGTTTTCACATAAAATCACAATTGAGCAAATTGTGTCCTTGAGAGAATTCGACCTAGGGTCTACTATGCTATAGTTAGCTTTAGTTTATTTGATAAACAAAATATGACTAAAAACGCTCTTATCAAATTGGTGTTGTTGTTGAGGACACAAGTTCTTTTATGTCTTTGTGTGCCAAACTTTAGTAATAATAGAATCCCGAGTCTGTAGTTTGCTGTGTCAGTCGAGTCATAGAGTCATTTTTAAGGTCTGTCTATTTTGATTTGGATCCCATAATAAAATAGCATGTTGAGTATGTGTTAGTTTTTGCATGAATTTCACTACCAGAAAAAAAAACTGTAGCATAATAATCATTTTCCTTACTGTATTTTGACATGCATTTTGATAATTACTAACTTTCTGTTCCTTTAGCCAAGCACTAACTCTAATTTTTCTACATGATTGATTTTGTTTTCTGATGGCTACTTGTTTTCCATTTCCTAATTTGCATAACTGACTCTAACTTCCTCTGCATAACTGATTTTGATTTTTCTACATATTTGATCCTGCAATTTCTCTATTTGATTTTTTTATTTCTTTTCATGCACCAATTTTTTAGTAACATTCTATTTTTGATTTTGATTTTTCTATTCTTCTATTTTTGATTTTATTCATCTTTTGATACTTTGATATTTTAATTCACTTATCTTTCTATTTTTCTGATTATGTTATCTTTTTTTCTTCTTTTTGATTTTTAGTCCTATTAGTAACACCTGTGCATTCTGATATCAGTATTTTCCTGACTCTTCTAATCTTGTTGATTTTGCTCCTAGCTCCAATAAAGAAAGGAATAAAATTTCTTGTTGATGCCATAACTTATCAACCATGGTGTCTCCGATATCCCGAATTGGAGCAAGCCCAGTCATATGAGCATTATCCATCTGAGCTAATAACTGTGTTGCCTAAGTTACATGATTTTTTAGGTAACATTCACCATTTTGATAATAGGGGAGCCTTGACATTTGAAGGAATGAATGGCCCTGTAGGACATCAAACCCATGATTGTCCCATTCTGCAAGAACCACCACTTCCATTTAGAATGCAACCAAAAGCCATGAACAACATGCAGCTCATACAAAAGGATAGTTCCTTGAGAAACTAGACCAACCACATGCCCATAAGCAATATGGACTTCCAAGAAGATATGTGTACCACATTGCAGGAGCTATAGGATTTGCAAAAACAAATCACCGAATTAACTGCCTCCATGAACCAACTGCATTTTGAGAGATTTGGATGTCGACCATCTCACACCATCCCTAATCCGCAGGAAGAAGATATGAGTGACACAACCAGGTGGAACGGCAAGAAGCTACCACAATCCGTCCAAATGCAATATAGATTTTTTGGAAATCCGGATTCAGAGAATTCGATCACTATGTGCCGACTCCACATTTGTTATTGCTAACTCTATTGTGATGGTTGAGATTGATGATTGTGTGCCAATTATTTCTGATCCGACTATTGTGGTTGAGATTGCAAATTCTGCATATGATGTCATTAATCTTATTGGCATGACATCGGGTGTCGAGTCCCTTGTACAGATTTCAAATCAAGATATTGGGGTCAAGATAGTTGATCCTATAGGTGCTGATGCCAACATTGCTGAGCCCAAGTGTGTTGATCCTAGATATGCTGACACTAATTTTACTAATAGGGTTGAGGATGCTGATTCTATGGTTGATAAGTCGACCGAGAACAAGCCGGCTCCCAACTATCGAGATCGACTCGGCACACCAAGAGCCAAATCTAGGCCGCGCCGCCCAACTAAAGCCGGGATGAGACAAAATCGACTCGTGCAAAGAGTCACATGCCAAGTCCAACTCCATCTCGACAAGCCAAATCCAATTTCGGTAGTTGAGTCCAAAATGCACCAAAGATGTCCACAATACAAGTTTGGTATTCATGATCAACCAGATCCAGATTGAGCAATAGAAAGAACTAGTTTTGAAGAAACCAAGAAGCTCATGTGGCTACTCAGTCAAACATCCACTATTAAGCTTTCCGTTCCAAGAATCACCAAAAGACATAATATTGAACCTGGCGGGATGGTTGAGAAGAAAGCTTCCCTAAGCTATTACCAGCAAGAACGGAGCCAAAATGCTAGATATCAGATTTTGCACATTCTTTCCACCCTGAGGAAGAAATTTGTCATTCTGATTTCTGGAAAGAAAAAACTAATAATAATAATAAATAAAACCATGGGCTGAAGGCGACTCTAGAAAGAACACTAAGGCCGAGTCCAATTTAGACATTTTGAGTTGGCAATAGACTGAGACCAACTTGGCCTATCAATTGACGAAGCTAGACCAAGTCCGCCAACTGACGCCAAGTCAGCTAAAGCCACGTCACTACATTCACTATCCTTGAAGCTGAATCCTTCCATGGTGCCTCTTGAGCCAAGCCTCATAACCCCTCGTTATTCGTGTTGGCTTGCATTGTGGACAATGCAAAATTCAAGTGTGGGGGGTGATGAGTCACAATTTATACATCTTTTAGGCACCTAAGAAGGAGGTTTGCAAGACTATTCTGTGCTTAAGAATGAACTGTTAGCTAAGATTCATTTTATGAGCTCAAATATATAGAAAATACAAATTTGTGCTAATTCAGATTTCTTAGCTAATAAAAGTAACTCTTCTTCTTTTGCAGGTCAAGCCGAGTTGACCAAAGTCAACAAGGGAGTTCCGGCCGAGATGAAGTCGTCCCGCCAGACCGACTCCAAATCGTCTCGGCAATCCTTGACTTGTAGCCCAGCAGCTCAGCGAAGAGTGGCCCAAGTACATTGACCACATCAGCTATCCAACTTGGAGGCCACCTCAGCGTTAGCTCAGCTGCCATGTCACTCCTAGGAGATCTGCCATGTCAGGATAGAAGATCCGCATAGGGGTAGAATAGGATCTTTCACAATGTAATTCTGTTAGGATTCGCTAGGATTAGCATATCACAGCTCGTGTATATATAGGAAGAGCTGTGCACTTTTTACACGTTCTGTTTTTTGGAATTCACTCCTAATACACCTCATTTTACTCCATTTCCTCACCTTCATCCTTCCATTGCTGGTGGCGCACGGTACTGCAGTGGTACTTCTCTCGATTGAGGAAGTGCAGGTCTAAGACTGGGAAGCTGGACGTTCACCAGAGGGGACCGATCAGACTACTGACGCACTCTGGTGGAACTGATCCTCAGCACTTAGGCGAACAGAGGTGAACCACCACCATCAACCTTGGCGATCGTTGAGGAAGATGGAACCATCCGAATTCGGACCACTATATTTGTACTCTGTTTTTATTAATTGATTCCGTTCTGCATTTCATATCTACTGTTCTCTTCCTCTACTTTAATTCACGTTGAATCCATGATTGCAATTGAACTGTGAACAATGTTAAGCTAAGCCGATTGGAACTGGTTTAACTAATTCAGTAGGTAATCACTTAACGATTGTTGAATGAGAACCTAAAATCAGCTCTACACTCAATCCCTGTCAACTGATGAGGTAGCGATTGCATAAAACCTCGGTATGACAATGGACGAACCTTTGGCGATTGCCATATGACTACCAAAGGCTGATATGGACTATGAACTGGAGATTGGAACCTGGACTGGACTTGATTAATGGAACTGAATCTGAATACAGTTATATAATACTAATAGATAATTAGTAACAGTAGTATACATTTACTGCATTCATAGTCTTAGTTTATTTTCTGCATCACTCGCATTCCAACTCCCCCGTTTACTGTTTTCTTTACTGTTTTCTGGTTGAGACAGAGGTAGTCCGCCTTTGTAGCGTCTGTCTGTACTCAGCCGAGACCATCTCTGCTCAGTCTGTACTCCACATCTTCGATTCTGCATCGTTTAGCTTGACACTAAACCACAATTGAGCACACTGTGTCCTTGAGAAAAATGACCTAGGGTTGACTATACTATAGTTAGCTTTAGTATTTGATAAGTGCGTTGAAACGACTGTAAAAACGCCATCATCAAATTGGCGCCGTTGCCGGGGACACAAGTTCTTTTGTGTAAGTCCAGTCTGTGAAGTGTAAGTCAGTCCTGAGTATTTTGAATTTGTCTATGTTTTCTGTTGTTTCTGGATCCTGAATAAAAAGCATGCCCTATATCAATAATTTTTCTGTGTAAAACCATTTTGTAGTACTTAGAGGTAGCATTTTGTTTGCATACATTACTGCATCTTTCTTTTCTGCATAATCTGCATGATGCATGACTAGGAGTAGTACTGATCCATTGACTGTTTTTGACCCAGAAATAGAGTTAACCTTACGTAGATTACGAAAAATTAGGAACACTGTAGTAAATAGTAGTGCTGATATAGAATCTGTAGCTAATTCTAACCAGCTTTGTACTGATAATCTTGTGTCTAGTTCTAACGCTTTTGCAGAATCGGGACGAATGGAGAATAACGATAGGACGTTGAAGGAGTTAGCTACTCCAGACGTGGTGTATCAACCCTGGTGCATCCAATACCCACAGCTGGAGCCAGCTCAAACATATGAGTTGAAATCTGGTCTTATACACTTGTTGCCCAAATTTCATGGTCTTGCAGGAGAAGACCCCCACAAGCACCTGAAAGAGTTCCATGTGGTCTGCTCTACCATGAGGCCGCAGGGGATATCGGAGGACTATATCAAGATGAAGGCATTCCCATTCTCCCTGGATGGGGCAGCAAAGGATTGGCTGTACCTTCAGCCGGCCCTTTTCAACACACAGGGAGACATGAAGCGTGCATTCCTGGAGAAGTTCTTTCCGGCATCCAGAACTGCGACCATCAGAAAAGAGATATGTGGGATAAGGCAGCATCCAAGCGAAACGCTACATGAATACTTGGGAGAGGTTCAACAAACTTTGCGCCACCTGTCCACGTCATCGGATCAGCAAACAGTTGCTGATCCAAAGTATTTCTATGAAGGATTATCTCTGATGGACAGAAGTATGATAGACGCAGCCTTGAATGGTGGAGCCTTAATGGACAAGACACCAGCAGCAAGCGAGGCACCTGATTTCCAACATGGCTAGCAACACACAGCAGTTTGGAATCGGAGGGCCGAGTCGGTCTCGGATGGTGAATGAAATCGGTGCAATTTCAATCAGAGGTTGGAGAATCAGGTGACTGAATTGACATCATTGGTTAGACAGCTTGCTGTTGGACAACACCAACCCACCATGGCAGCAAAAGTATGTGGCATATGTACTTCCGTGGAGCACCCCACCGATATGTGCCCCACTCTCCAAGAAACCGAGTCGGACCAGCCAGCAAATGTTGGAGCCATAGGTGGATTTCAAGTGCGGAAGCAGCCGATCAGAATCGGCCATTTGATAACCAGCAACATGGAAGACAACCATTTCGGCCAGGACCGAATCAGGGGCCATATGCGGCTCAACAATTCGGATCCACACCGAACACTTATCAGCGACAGGCAGGTTATCAACAGCCGACTCAGCAATACCAAGTACCACCATTCCAACAACAGCAACAACAGCAACAACAGCAGAAGGTACCTACTCAAGGTAACCCTCCATCTCTGGAGGACTTAATGAAGCAACTAGCAACTAGTAATCTGGAGTTCCAGCAATCGGTGAGCTCCAGCAACATGCAGTTTCAGCAGAATATGACCGCCACCATCCAAGACCTCAAAACGCAAATTGGACAGCTAGCCAACACTGTGAGCCAATTGCAGTCGGCAGGATCTAGCAACCTCCCCTCTCAAACCATTCCAAATCCGAGAGGAAACGCCAGTGTAGTCACTCTCAGAAGTGGGAAAGAACTAGCCCAACCTACAGTGCAGTAGGAGCCAAGATCAGTAAGAACCGACTCCGAGCGAAACACCGACTTACAGTCTTGGCCAGAGAAAGCTGTCCCACTGCCATTTCCATCTCGGCCCAATTCAGCAAGGAAGCCAGAGTCGGATGACGAGTTGCTGAAGATGTTCCGTAAGGTGGAAATCAACATTCCACTCCTCGATGCCATCAAGCAAGTTCCCAAGTATGCAAAGTTCCTCAAGGAACTCTGTGTGCACAAGCGGAAGAAGATAATAGGAAGTGTGGAAGTTGGAGGTGTGGTGTCGGCCCTGACTAACAACGCAACTTCCATCGCAGGGGCAAAAACACTGCCTAAGAAATGCAGAGATCCTGGAATCTTTTCTGTCCCATGCACCATTGGTGAATGCACTTTTACCGATGCCATGCTGGATTTGGGAGCCTCAATCAATGTCATGCCGGCATCAATCTACAGGTCCCTGAATTTCGGAGGTTTAGAGCCCACAGGGATGACTATTCAACTTGCAAACAGAAGTATTGTCCAGCCCCCCAGGAGTTCTTGAGGATGTTCTCGTCCAAGTTAATGAGCTAATTTTTCCAACTGACTTTTATGTTCTTGACATGGAGGAAGAGACAATTTTAAAAGAATCAACTTTAATTCTGGGAAGACCATTCTTAATGACGGCACGAACAAAGATTGATGTATACTCCGGGACTCTCTCAATGGAATTCGGTGACACTCTGGTGCAATTCAACATCTTTGAAGCTATGAAGCACCCCACCGAGGACCATTCCCTCTTTGGCGTTGACCTTATTGAAGAACTGGTTGAAGAATATCTTCAACTAGACAGCTGCAGTGGAAGCATGGAAGATTTTGCTGAAGTTTCTAACATTATCAGTTGCTTAGCAAAGGAAGCCGAAAATGAAGAAGTACATACCCTCTCCAGCTCCAAGGACGAATATGATGATATTGCTGACTTGGATTTCAAAGCCGAATTATTCAAAATGATGAACCAAGCATGCAATCAGGAAAACCAGGAGTGCTCAGGAATTGAAGAAGCTGAAGTTGCCGAAACTAACCAATCCTTATTTGCACAGCTGGCAACAATCTTTTCAGCCGCAACCAAGTCGGCCAGAGAAGGCCGAGTCAATGAAGGAGCCATAGTCAACTCGGCCAAAGAAACCAAGGCCGACAAGCCCACCGAGATCATTTCGGCCAAAGCAGACTCAACTCACACTGTGGAAAACACCGATGTTCCATCCAGATCCGACTTCGGAAGGACAACTCGAAGCCAAGGCCGACTCCACTCCCACGTTGATCGAGCCCATGAAGTCAAGCCGGCCGAAACAATCAAAGGCCGAATCATGTCGGCACGCCTGGTGCCGAATCAAGACCAAGTCGGCCAGTCGGATCCAAATTCAGATATTGACAAATCTCCATTGCCACCACCACCCATAGAACTAAAACCATTGCCGAGTCACTTAAAATACGCCTACTTGGACAAAGAACAGCAACTCCCAGTTATTATTGCTAGCAATCTCGACCAAGAGCAAGAAGAAAAGTTGTTGGAGGTCCTAAGGCAGCATAAGAAAGCAATAGGGTGGAAACTTTCTGACTTTCCTGGCATAAACCCCTCCATATGCATACATAGAATACTAATGGAGGAGGAGATTAAGCCCATAAGGCAGCAGCAAAGAAGACTGAATCCAACACTCCTGGACGTGGTTAAGAAAGAAGTTACAAAGCTCCTTGCAGCAGGGATCATCTACCCCATCTCGGATAGCCAATGGGTGAGCCACGTGCAAGTGGTGCCAAAAAGAAGTCCCGGGCTGATCACGAAAAACCAGCAGAATGAGCTGGTACCAACAAGGATTCAGAACAATTGGCGAGTGTGCATTGATTATAGAAGATTAAACCAAGCAACTCGCAAGGATCACTTCCCTCTGCCTTTCATTGACCAAATGCTTGAAAAATTGGCAGGGAAATCCCATTACTGTTTTCTTGATGGATTCTCAGGCTACATGCAGATACCTATTGCACCTGAAGATCAGCATAAGACGACGTTTACCTGCCCATTTGGTACCTTTGCGTATACACGCATGCCATTCGGCCTGTGCAATGCGCCGAGTACATTCCAACGTTGCATGATGAGTATCTTCTCGGACTTGCTACAAGACTGCATGGAGGTCTTCATGGATGATTTTACCGTATATGCTGACTCATTTGATGCATGCCTGAATAATCTATCAAGGGTGTTGAAAAGATGTATTGACACAAACCTCGTGCTCAATTTTGAAAAATGTCACTTCATGGTGACTGAAGGAATAGTATTGGGCCATCTGGTATCCAATAGAGGCATCGAAGTAGATAAAGCCAAGATAGACATCATATCTTCCCTTCCAAACCCCTCTTCTGTGAGGGAGGTTCGCTCATTTTTAGGACACGCAGGCTTCTACAGAAGATTCATAAAAAACTTCAGCAAACTTGCCTTGCCTCTGTCCAAGCTGCTACAGAAGGACGTGGAATTCAACTTTGATCAACCCTGTATTGAAGCATTTCAGGAATTGAAGACCAGACTCACGTCCGCTCCCATTCTGCAAGCACCAAACTGGGACCTACCATTCGAATTAATGTGTGATGCATCCAACTCGGCATTAGGAGCTGTTCTCGGCCAGAGAGCCGGAGTCGGCCTCCCAGTGCAGGTAATTGCTTATGCATCACGAACTATGGACTCGGCCCAGCGGAATTACACAAAAACCGAGAAGGAACTATTGGCAATTGTGTTTGCCCTGGACAAGTTCCGCCCATACCTCCTCGGCACTAGAATAATTGTGTTCTCTGATCATGCGGCCTTGAGATACTTGTTGAAGAAGCCGGATGCCAAGCCGAGACTGATTCGGTGGATGCTTCTCCTTCAAGAATTCAACATTGAAATCAGAGATAAAAGAGGTGCTGAGAATTCTGTAGCAGACCACCTAAGCAGAATCCAAAAAGAAAGTGAACCGATGCCTATCCGAGATGAATTTCCAGATGAGCACCTTCTGCACATAAAAACGTCTTCACCATGGTTTGCTGACATTTGTAATTTTGTGGCAACATCTCAGTTTCCACCAGAGGCATCTCGGCCTTACAAAGACAAAATCCGAAGTGATGCCAAGTACTACATTTGGGATGACCCCTACCTTTGGCGACTATGCAGTGACAAAGTCATCCGCAGGTGCATTCCTGAAGCCGAGTTCAATTCGGTCCTCCAGCTCTGCCACTCGGCACCTGGAGGCGGCCATTATGGATCCACTCGGACTGCCAGGAAAGTGCTAGACTGTGGTCTCTACTGGCCAACCATCTTCAGAGACGCGCATGAATTCGTCTCCACCTGCGAGAACTGCCAAAAAGCAGGAATGGCCATGAACAGAAGGCATGAAATGCCCCAACAACCCATCCAATTCTGTGAAATCTTTGATGTTTGGGGAATAGATTTCATGGGACCATTCCCAGTCTCCAATGGCTATTCATACATTCTGCTGGCCGTAGATTATGTATCAAGGTGGGTAGAAGCCATTGCCACCAGAACCAACGATGCTCGAGTAGTAGTGGACTTCCTGAAGTCCAATATCTTCTGCCGGTTTGGTGTGCCGAAAGCGCTCATAAGTGACCAAGGCAGTCACTTCTGCAACAGAGCCATGGCTTCCCTTCTCCAGAAATACGGGGTAGCACACAGAATTGCTACAGCCTATCACCCCCAAACTAATGACCAAGCAGAAGTATTCAACAGGGAAATCAAGAAAACACTACAAAAGATGACGAATCCCAACAGGAAAGACTGGAGCCGCCTCCTAGAGGACGCTCTCTGGGCACACCGAACTGCATACCGAACACCTCTCGGGATGTCTCCCTACAGGATTGTTTTCGGCAAAGCCTGTCACCTTCCTGTGGAACTAGAACACAGAGCATACTGGGCTGTTAAGCAGTGCAATCTGGCCTATGACCAAGCAGGGGAGCAGAGAAAATTTCAGCTACAAGAGTTAGATGAACTCCGCTTGGAAGCATATGAAAACTCCAGGATCTACAAGCAGAAAATCAAGCGATTCCATGACCAGCAGATCCTGAGAAAAGAGTTCCGAGTTGGCCAGAAAGTCCTCTTGTTTAACTCACGCCTCAAGCTCATTTCAGGTAAATTACGTTCTAGATGGGATGGGCCTTTTGTTATCACTAATGTGTTTCCCCATGGTGCAGTACAACTAAAAGATGAACACAACAACAGCACCTTCTAGGTCAATGGGCACCAGATTAAGCCGTACCATGAAGGTCCAATGTCAAACATCCATGAAATGGAAAGCATGTCACTGATGGAACCAACATCACCAGAGAACCCTACCCCACATTGCGGACAATGCAGATTTTAAGTGTGGGGGGGGGGGGGATGATCACAGTTTCTATCCCCATCATCCTGAACTCTGCTAGTTTAAATTACTTTGTCATTTCTGTCAATTGTGCGTTTTATTTCAAGTTTCATGTCATTTCAAATTTCATGTTTTCAAAAAAAAAAAAAAAAAAAAAAAAAAAAAAAGCTTTTCTGTTTTTCCTCCTGAACAGAATTCCAAGTGGATTGTCAATAATAAAATTTTCTTGAAAAGAGTTTTTGAATTGGCTTCTGAAAGCTCGAATAAAGTGGGTAGGAAACATCTCTGCAACTTTGACAAGAGAATTCTCTAGCTCAAGAGAATGAAACTTTTGAGTTCTAGGCAGTAATCGACTGAAAAATTGAAAAGAAAAACCTTGAGTCAGAGCTGATACAACCTGTGTGAGATTTTGAGCCTTGTAAATATGGATGGCTTGCATCTTGCCATTCTCTTCTTGTGCTTTAGTGTAATTTTTGCATTCATGATAACTGTATATTCTGCATTTTGCCTCAACTCTATGGATACAACTGTTTTCACATGCAGGAATGACATGATCTAGGCCATGTTTCTTATGAGCCCTGAGCCAAATAAAGCCTACCTGAACAAATGTATCTGTTGTTTCCCCATTTGAGCCTAACTAACCATTCTTTTTGACAGCTCACTACAAGCCAAGGCCAGAAAAAAACCATGAATTAACCTCACCCTATGGGAGCAGAGGAGCTTTGGAATTGTTTTGGGAATAAGTCATGATCAAGTGTGGGGGAACTCCAGGAAGCAAAAAGTTGTTCAACATTCTCCGAGGCTCAAAGAACAATAAAAGAATAAAAAAAGGCGAAAGAAAGAAAAAAAGAAAAGTGGAATGCAGCAGCTGAAAATCTGAGCTGAAGCAAATAAAGAAAGAAAGCAGCTGCATAAATGTGTTGTATAAGAAAAAGAAAAAAAATGAGCTGGTGGCAGCAAGAAGGAGAAATTGGCAGCATCCTGAGTTACCCTCAGACTGATTTAAACTCACTCCCCATTGCTCCTCTCTTCCTCATGGGTCCTGGAACCAGTTTTTCCCATATATTATCCACCCTGTGACCCAGCCTCGCTACAAACCGGAAAGAAGTCCTAGTGATCATAACTGTGTGTTTTTGCAGGTGTAAAAAGAGAGCTCTGTCAAAGTGTGGTAATTTCAGTTCCATGAATGTTGAGTGTAAATACAAGCCCAAGCACGAGAGAAGTAAGGGAGTGCTCTTCCAAATAAAAGCTCTGTCACCCTTGGTTGTCTTCTCTAGATTTGCAGGTCATTAATTTGCCTAGAGCACAGAAGGAGTAATTTCAGACTGAAAGAGCATCTCAAGCTCAGAGTGAATGAGTACCAACTCTGTCTCGGTCAAACTGAAGGAAGCCAAGTGAAAAACTCTCTTCTATCTTTAAAAACCCCCTTAAGATTTTCATTTTATTTTGCCCAGGAGTGCAAAAGGGTAAGTGTGGGGTGATGAGTCACAATTTATACATCTTTAAGACACCTAAGAAGGGTATTTGCAAGACTATTCTGTGCTTAAGAATTAATTGTTAGCTAAGATTCATTTACTGGGCTTAAATATAGAGAAAATACAAATCTGTGTTAATTCGAAAGTCTTAGCTAATAAAAGTATCAGCCCTTCTTCTGCAGGTCAAGCCGAGTCAACCAAGAGTCAACAGAAGAGCCTCAGCCGAGTTGAAGTCGTCCCGGCCAAGACCGACTCCGTCTCGGCCAACCAGACTCATCTCGGCAACCCACACCTTGCAGTCCATCAGCCCAATAAAGAGCGGCCCAACTGTGTTTCCACATCGGCTATCCAGCTCAGAGGCCAGCTCAGCTGCCATGTCACTCTTGGAGAATCTGCCATGTCACGTTGGAAGATCTGCACAGGGGTAGAATAGAACATTCACATTGTAATTCTGTTAGGATATTTTATAGCGTCACCCAACGCGCAACTCGTGTATATATAGGAGGAGCTGCGCACTTTTTCTGGGTCTTTGAATTCACTTTAATTCCACACTCACTATATCCATTTTCTCGCTCCCGCTCTCTCCATTTTCACGGTGGTGCACGGTGCTGCATTGGTGCTTCTCTCGATTGAGGAAGTGCAGGTCTAAGACTGGGAAGCTGGGCGTTTACCGAGGGGACCGATCAGACTACTTGGACGCTCTGGTGGAACTGATCCTCGGCGCTTAGGCTAACGGAGGTGAACCACCACCATCAACCTTGGCGATCGTTGAGGAAGATGGAGCCATCCGAATTCGGACCACTGTATTTGTATTTTGTTTCTGTTAATTGATTTCGTTCTGCATTTCATATCTCTATTCTCCTTCCTCTACTTTAATTCACGTTGAATCATGATTGCAATTTAACTGTGAACAATGTTAAGCTAAGCCGATTGGAACTGGTTTAACTAATATAGTAGGTAACCATTTAACGATTGTTAATAGGGAACCTAAAATCAGCTCTGAACTTAATCCCTGTCAACTGATGAGGTAGCGATTGCATAAATCCTCGGTATGGCAATGGACGAATATTTGGCAATCGTCATAAGACTACCCAAGGCTGATATGGACTGAGAACTGGAGTGTGGAATCTGGACTGGACTTGGACTAATGGAACTGAACATGAATACAGTTATATAATAATAATAGATAAGTAGTAATAGTAGTATACATTCACTGCATTCATAGTCTTAGTTTATTTTCTACATTACTCGCATCCCAACTCCCCCGTTTACTGCTTTCTTTACTGTTTTCTGGTTGAGACAAAGGTAGTCCCCCTCTGTAGCGTCTGTCTGCACTCAGCCGAGACCAAGCCGGATAGTCTCTGCCGAGACCATCTCTGCTCAGTCTCTGCCGAGTATGACTCGGCCACAGCCTAGGAGAGTCGGCACTTCACATCTCAGATTCTGCATTGTTTAACTTGACACTGAATCACAATTGAGCACACTGTGTCCTTGAGAAAAATGACCTAGGGTTGACTATACTATAGTTAGCTTTAGTATTTGATAAGCGCGTAAAACGACTGTATAAACGAGCATCATCATGGGGGTGTGATGAGTCACAATTTATACATCTTTTAGGCACCTAAGAAGGAGGTTTGCAAGACTATTCTGTGCTTAAGAATGAACTGTTAGCTAAGATTCATTTTATGAGCTCAAATATATAGAAAATACAAATTTGTGCTAATTCAGATTTCTTAGCTAATAAAAGTAACTCTTCTTCTTTTGCAGGTCAAGCCAAGTTGACCAAAGTCAACAAGGGAGTTCCGGCCGAGATGAAGTCGTCCCATTGCACCGACTCCAAATCGTCTCGGCAATCCTTGACTTGTAGCCAGCAAAGCCCAAATAAGAGTGGCCCAAGTACATTGACCACATCAGCTATCCAACTTGGAGGCCACCTCAGCGTTAGCTCAGCTGCCATGTCACTCCTAGGAGATCTGCCATGTCAGGATAGAAGATCCGCATAGGGGTAGAATAGGATCTTTCACAATGTAATTCTGTTAGGATTCGCTAGGATTAGCATATCACAGCTCGTGTATATATAGGAAGAGCTGTGCACTTTTTACACGTTCTGTTTTTTGGAATTCACTCCTAATACACCTCATTTTACTCCATTTCCTCACCTTCATCCTTCCATTGCTGGTGGCGCACGGTACTGCAGTGGTACTTCTCTCGATTGAGGAAGTGCAGGTCTAAGACTGGGAAGCTGGACGTTCACCAGAGGGGACCGATCAGACTACTGACGCACTCTGGTGGAACTGATCCTCAGCACTTAGGCGAACAGAGGTGAACCACCACCATCAACCTTGGCGATCGTTGAGGAAGATGGAACCATCCGAATTCGGACCACTGTATTTGTACTCTGTTTTTATTAATTGATTCCGTTCTGCATTTCATATCTCTGTTCTCTTCCTCTACTTTAATTCACGTTGAATCCGCGATTGCAATTGAACTGTGAACAATGTTAAGCTAAGCCGATTGGAACTGGTTTAACTAATTCAGTAGGTAATCACTTAACGATTGTTGAATGAGAACCTAAAATCAGCTCTACACTCAATCCCCAATAACTGATGAGGTAGCGATTGCATAAAACCTCGGTATGACAATGGACGAACCTTTGGCGATTGCCATATGACTACCAAAGGCTGATATGGACTATGAACTGGAGATTGGAACCTGGACTGGACTTGATTAATGGAACTGAATCTGAATACAGTTATATAATACTAATAGATAATTAGTAACAGTAGTATACATTTACTGCATTCATAGTCTTAGTTTATTTTCTGCATCACTCGCATTCCAACTCCCTCGTTTACTGTTTTCTTTACTGTTTTCTGGTTGAGACAGAGGTAGTCCGCCTTTGTAGCGTCTGTCTGTACTCAGCCGAGACCATCTCTGCTCAGTCTGTACTCCACATCTTCGATTCTGCATCGTTTAGCTTGACACTAAACCACAATTGAGCACACCGTGTCCTTGAGAAAAATGACCTAGGGTTGACTATACTATAGTTAGCTTTAGTATTTGATAAGTGCGTTGAAACGACTGTAAAAACGCCATCATCAGGGGGGACGATGGAGCCCATACTAGCCCTTTCATGTTTGATTCCTGTTTTTGTTTTTGTTTGTTATTTTTGTCGTTATCATGTCTTGTGTTTGGTTAGTTTTAGTTTTGTTTCCTTTCCTTCCTTTATGTTCTTGTCCATTTTCATTTCCATTTCCCTTTGTTTTAAATAAAGGCGGTCTAAGCCGAGTCCATACCAACTCTGACTCCATTTCGGATGGATAGGGACTGACTTCGTCTCGGCCTAGCCAATTTCAATGTCTTGTTTTCCTCCTAGTTGAATTCTTGGATTGTTGATGAAATGTTTTGAAAAAGAGAATTTGAGACGAATTCCTTAAGTATTGGATGAGTCAGTAGGAAGCAATTCAGAGTCCTGGAAAATAGATTTTTAAGTTTAACAGGGAATGAAATTCTTACATCCTAAGGTAATAGGTGATTGAAAAATAGAAAAGATAAACCATTAGTGACAGAGTAATTAACCAGTGAGAATTTTTGAGCCTTATGTATATATGATCGCTTGGCACCTCACCATTCTCTCTTTCTTGTGTGATTTTTGCATCCATGCTAACTGTGTATTGTGAATTTTGCCTTGACTCTCTAGATATATATGGTTTCACATGCAAGAATGAGATGATCTAGGCCATGTTTCTAATAAGCCGTGAGCCAAATGGACCTACCTTGTAAAATTTATCCCTCGTTTACCCTCTTTGAGCCTGGATGACCATTCCTTCCTAACAGCTCATTACAAGCCAAGGCCAGAAAAACCATGATTGACCTCAACACTAGGGGATAGAGGAGCTTCGAAATTGTTTTGGGAATAGGTCACGATCAAGTGTGTGGGGGGGGAGACACCAGGGGATGAAGTAAGAGTTGTGTACTTAAAAAGGGTCGAAAAAGAAAAGAAGGAAAGAAGCAAGTACAGGAAAATAAAGAAGTAGCCAAAAGTCATAAGTTGTAACAAAAACACAACACGAAGCTGCAAAAGAAGAAGTGAGAAAAAGAAGAAAAGAAAATTGGAAAAATGGAAAGAAAGGAAGAGAGTTGGAACGGTTTCGAAGTGGACTTACAATACCTTGGGGGATACTCTCCATGCTGGCGAGACTACTCCCCATTGCTCCTCTCTTCCCTGTGGTTGGAAAACTCACTTACCACAGGGAAATCTTGGGATTGCACATTGTCCTTGACTTGGACTTGACCTATACTGCTGTAGTCTTTCAAATTGTTGACCATCAAACTGTCAAGCTTGATACGGCTGTTGGCCGTATTGGTTTCCACCTATGTTTCATGTAAAGTGGGGAACATGTCGGTTAGGTGCTCCGTAGAAGTGCATATTCCAGAAATTTTGACTGGTGGGATTTATTGATGCTGGCTGACTGCAAGTTGCCTCATTAATGACTTCAACTCGGTTAGTTGATTTTCCAATCTTAGATTATCAACTGCACTGACTTCGTTCATTACTCTATTCGTGACAGCTCCTCTGGTTGCGAATTGCTGCATATTACTCACCATGTTCGAAATCAGATGTCTCGTTCCTACCAACATCTTATCCATGGACGCCGGGAAGAACTTCTCCAAGAAGGTGCATTTCATGTCTCCCCAACTGTTGAAAAGAGCTGGTTGTAGGTACAACCAATCCTTCGCTGCTCTACCAAGAGAAAATGGGAACGCCTTCATCTTGATGTAGTCTTCTGGTATCCCTTGCGACTTCATCATGGAACAAACTACGTGGAAGTCCTTCAGGTTCTTATGTGGATCCTCACCTGCAAGACCATGAAATTTAGGCAACAAATGTATTAAACCAAATTTTAATTCATATGACTAAGTCGACTCCAGCTATGGATACTCGATGCACCATGGTTGGTACACTACATCAGGCGTGACCAATTCCTTCAATGCGGAATCCTGGTTCTTCATTAGCTTCGGTTTATTAGAATTAGTCAAATCCAAGATAGAGTAAGTGTTACTGTTAGAACTACTATATGAAGAAGAATCAATGTTGTTAGTGGTAGAAACATTGTTATCAGAGTTAGAACTAGAATTAGGACTACTATTAGTACTTACTATAGTGCTTCTAACCTTTCTTAGTCTTCGTAAAGTTAATTCTATGTCAGGGTCTAAATCATATAATATGTTAGAACTACTCCTAGTCATGTATCATCTTACAAAAAGAAAATCAAGCAATGCAGTATCTAAGATGCAGAGAAAAAGAAAAAATTATGTAGAAAATGAAATGCAATGCAATAATAGTGCTATGCAGAAAAATCAAAAGTACTATACTCTTTCTTCTTTCTTTTTTTTCCACACGCGACACATGCAATATAACTTTAAGGCATCAAATCTATGCTTGGTGCCAAACATGACCATCCCACATAAGTTCAAGGTCCTGGACTTTGATAAATACAAAGGAAATTCATGTCTCATAAACCATTTGATTTCCTATTACCGGAAGATGGTGGCGTATACATAGGATGATAAACTACTCATCCATTTCTTTTCGGAAAGTCTCATGGGTACCACATTTAGCTGGTATTTGAATTTAGAGAAAGGGGAAATCAAGACATGGGCAAACTTAGTTGAGGCCTTCTTATGGTAGTATAGATGCAATGAAAAGTTGGCTTCTAACCGGACTCAACTCCAAAACATGACGAAGAAGGCATCCAAGACATTTAAGGAATATGCTTAGTGGTGGAGGGAAGTAGCGGCACATATGCAGCCACCATTGTCCTATAAGGAAATGGTAACCATGTTCATAGAAACACTACAAGTGCTTTTCTATGAGAAGACGATAGGTAGTGTATCTTCTAATTTCTCCGATTTAGTGGTCATCGGAGAATGCATAGAAATGGGGGTAAAGAATGGAAAAATCAGTCAGGCAGCATCCGGGATTGTTTTGGCCAAAAAGGCTGTCAAAAAAGAGGAAGCAAATGCTATCATCACAAACAAGACAAACAATGGAGCTTCCCAAAAGACCTTCAATTTCTAGCCAGTTTTCCAATCAAAGGCTTCCACTAATACCTCGGCTCCTTCCAATCATTTTTAGACACCACAATACCAAGCATCATATTGGCCCCCATACCGAGCCGGATCTGCTCTTCAGCCTCCTCCAACACCCCTAGCTGTACCAGAAACTGGTGGCCAGAACTCATAGCTCAACGATGCTCTAAAGAAAAATCCAAGGGTATTTACACCTATACCGGTGTCATACTCTGAACTCCTACAACATCTATTGCGAGAATCCCTTGTGGGCACGGTGCCCCTAAAATTTCTTCTCCCTCCATACTCAAAGAATTACGACCCTAACGCCAAATGCGATTATCACACTAGGGTAGTAGGGCATTCTACGAAGAAGTGTTGGAGTTTGAAGCACAAAGTCCAAGACCTAGTTGATGTAGGGTGACTTTGTTTCTAGGAAGAAAACCCTAATATTAATTACAATCCACTCCCTGAGCATAGTAATCCTACTATCGGGGCCATTTTTAAGGAAGATTGCCTGATGAATGGAGCAGAAAAGGTCCAAACTCTAATGAAGTTCACCCTCAGACAGCTAATACAATAGAAAATGATGCCGATCGGGATAAGAATGGAAAAAATAGGAGGAGGATTATCCTCGGGACAACGAGGTAAGGAGGATACTATAAGACTTGATGAATAAAGGACTAGTTCAGGTCAAAAGGAAAGACGACAAGGTTATTGTTGTCCAAGAAGAAGGAAAGTCAAACAACACGCCAAGACCGTTACTAGTCCATTACACCTTAGTCAGAAATATGCCAAAACCCCTGGAACTTCGAGTGCCGATACCATTCCCTTACAAAAATTCCAAGGCAGTACCTTGGATATATGCTACCAAGGTCAAGGCTAAGACTTCAAGTATAACAAACATTGCCGGGATTGGGGGCATAACCAAAAGCAGACGGATTTATGCACCTGAAATTTTGAGGAAAGGAAATTCGTAACAAAAAAGCAAGCAGAAGCATCGACCGATTCAGGAAATAAAGAAAAGGCCAAAGAAAAGGAACCAAAGAAGAAGGGAGTTTTGAATGAAGAAAACACTGAATTCATCAAGTTCATTAGCCAGAGTGAGTACGAGTTGATGAATCAACTAAAACAAACCCCATCTAACATCTCTCTACTCTCTCTGCTAATGAGTTCTGAAAGCCACAGAAAGTTACTGATCAAAGTGCTCAATGAGACACATATGGATAAGAACATTTCTTTTGATCAATTTGGGGAAATAGTAGGCAATATCATGGTAAACAATTACCTCACCTTCTCAGACGAGGAGATCCCAGTAGAAGGTCGTGCCATAATCATGCTTTAAACATCTCGATCAAATGTCTCGACCATCTGCTAATCTGAGTACTAATAGACAATGGCTCTTCCTTGAACGTCATGCCCAAAGCAACCCTAGAGCAACTACCATATAATCAGACTCGAGTAAGGGATAGCTCAACCCTTGTTAGAGCATTTGATGGATCCAAAAGGGGGGTGATGGGGGAAATTGAAATCTCGGTTTAGATAGGCCCCTTCACATTCGAAATATCATTTCAGGTCTTGGATATAAGGCCAGCTTATAGTTGTTTCCTCGGTAGACCCTAGATTCATTCTATGGGTGTTGTTCTGTCCTCCCTGCACAAAAGGCTGAAATTCATAGTGGATGATAAGTTGTTTATCATCACGGGAAAAGAAGACTTGTTAATGGGTTGCCCAGAACCAAAAAGGTACAATAAGGTAGCCAAAGAAGCATTGGAGACTGCATTCCAATCTTTGGAAATTGCTAACACTACCCATATGAAGAGTGAACCTAAAAAGGGAAAAGCACTCAAACCCATGACGGTAGTAGCAAAAATGATGATTAGAAAGAGATTTTGAATAGGGCAAGGGTTGGGGAAAAACCTGAATGGCATTCCCAAGCTGATAGAGTTAAAAGGTAATCCGGGAAGAAAGAGACTCAGATACCAGCCGGAAATGTCCTGCATGAAATCACATAGGCAACACCGTAGAGGGAGCACTAAGCTTTACGAGAACTTTATTAGTAAGGGATATACCAATTAAATGGAAGAAGCATCAGCAAAAGAAGGTCGCCCCGAAAGCTTTGTAAGGCCCTGCTCGTCACAAGAAGAGCCCAATAACTAGACCATCCAAGAGCTTCCGGTGACCTATGTTTTCAAGTAATCTATGAGTCAAACTACTTCAGTTATTCTGAGCCAATAATTGTTATCTTAATAGAACCAGTTCACGAAATTGCATTCTCTGTTTCATTTCAACATCTTCATGCCTTTTGTTCTAATTCCATACTTCTAAAAAATAATAATAAATACACCTTACTAATCATCAATCAGGAACCTCCAAGCAAACTAAAAAGGTTAGTAGAATTAGAAGATAAGATTATCCTCCACTATCAAGAAGAAATTGAGACCATCAATATTAATTTAGAGGGAGAGATGAAAGAAGTCAAAGTAGGAACCACTATATGCTTGGATGACAAAATAAAACTTATTAAATTGCTAACTGAATATGTAGATATATTTGCATGGTCCTATCGAGACATGCTAGGGTTAGACAATGAGATAGTAGAACACAAGATACCCCTAGAACCTAGCTATCCCCTTTTAAAGCAAAAATTGAGGAGGATGAGTCCAAAGACATCTTTAAAAATTAAAGAAGTGAAGAAACAATTAGAAGCCAGGTTTTTTATAGTATCCAAATACCCGCAATGGGTGGCTAACATAGTACCAGTACCTAAAAAAGACAAGAAGGTCAGAGGATGTGTAGATTATAGAGATTTGAATAGGGCCAGCCCCAAAGATGACTTTCCCCTGCCTCACATTGATGTACTAGTGGATAACATGGATAAACATAGTTGCTTCTCCTTCATGGATGGATTCTCTAGATATAATCAAATCAGGATTGCCCTTAAAGACATGGAAAAAACCACTTTCATCATCCAATGGGGGACATTTTGCTACAAAGTGATGCTCTTCGGGTTAAAAAATGTCGGACCAACATATCAATGAGCTATGGTAGCTCTATTCCATGATATGATGCATAAAGAAGTTGAAGTATATGTGGATGAAATGATTTCCAAATCCAAGACGGACGAGGAACATATCCAAGACCTAAGAAAGTTATTCGAAAGGTTAAGGAAGTATGGATTTCGTCTCAACCCAGCTAAATGTACCTTCAGTGTCAAATCAGGGAAGCTGTTGGGGTTCATAGTCAATGAAAAAGGGATAGAGGTCGACCCTAACAAAGTAAAAGCAATCTAAGAAATGCCACCTCCTCAAATGGAAAAGGAAATTAGAGGCTTGTTAGGGAGATTGAATTAATAACAAGTTTATATCTCAAATAACGGCCACTTGCAATCCCATTTTTTAATCTCTTATGAAAAAATCAGAAAACAGAATGGATTGAGGACTATCAAAAGGCGTTTAAGGAAATCAAACGGTATTTGAAGGAGCCTCCCATCTTGGTGCCACCAGTATTTGGAAGACCTCTCATAATGTACCTGATCGTACTAGAAGAATCCATGGGTTATGTCTTAGGACAACATGATGAATCAAAAAGGAAAGAATGGGCCATCTATTACCTCAGCAAGAAATTCAAAAACTATGAAATGAGGTACTCCCAACTAGAATGAACATATTGTGCTCCAACCTAGGCAACTTGTTGGCTAAGATCATATATGTTGTCCCACACAACATGGTTAATCTCCAAAATAGATCCTATCAAGTACATATTTAAAATGCCAGCCCTAATAGGGAAGATAGCCAGGTGGCAAGTGGCACTGTCAGAATACGACATTGTCCATGTCACTCAAAAAGCAATTAAAGTGAGTGCTTTGGCAGATCATTTGGCTCACAACCCTCTGTAGATTACCAACCCACAAGGCATGACTTTCTAGATGAAGATATACTAATGCTGATGGGGGAACCAGAATAAGAGAAGGGTTGGATCATGTTCTTCGATGGGGCATCTAACACTTTGGGCCACGGTATCAGAGCTGTCTTAATATCTCCAAAAGAACGTTGTTTCCCCTTTACCACGAGGTTACGCTTTAATTGCACAAATAATATGACTGAATATGAAGCCTACATGATGGGAATAGCCATGGCCTTAGAATATCAGATTAAAGACCTCAAAGTTTGTGGAGATTCTACAGTGATCATCCATCAACTACGAGGAGAATAGGAAAAGCTGGATGCTAAACTGATTCCTTACTACTCATATATTAAAGAATTGGTTGAACATTTCGAAAAGATAATGTTTCACTACACCCCATGAGAAGAAAATCAAATGGCGGATGTATTGGCCACACTATCCTCCATGTTCGAAGTCAGCCGAGAAAGTGATACGGTGACTCTTTTTGTCCAACATCAAGCCATACCAGCCTACTACCAAGCAATAGAGGAAGAAGTCAACGGGAAACCATGGTACTACGATATCAAGCACTACTTGAAGAATAGAGAATATCCACCTGGTGCCATGGACTTTGTGCTTAACGGGGATGTGCTCTACAAAAGAAGCTTATATATGACCTTACTCCATTGGGTAGATGCTAATGAGGCTAAGGAAATAGTGAAGGAAATTCATGAAGGAGCCTTCGAAAGCCATGCAAGCGGGCCTGTTATGGCAAGAAAAATCATGAGTTTCGGGTATTATTGGGCTAAAATGGAAGTGAATTGTTGCGAACATGTGAAGAGATGTCACAAGTGTCAAATCTACCTTGACAACATCCAGGTACCTCTAGTGCCTCTAAACGTCCTGTCGACACATTGGCCTTTTGATATGTGGGGAATAGATGTAATTGGCCCAATTGAGCAGAAAGCGTCTAATGGACACCTATTTATCTTGGTGGCCATAGACTACTTCACTAAGTGGGTAGAGGTCACTTCCTATCCTAGCATAACTAGAAATGTTGTTATCAAATTCATAAGGAATAACATCATTTGCTGATATGGCATACTTAGCCATATCATCACCAACAATGAGACCAATTTGAATAATAAGATGATGACCGAGTTGTGCGAACAGTTCAAGATTCATCATCACAATTCCACACCTCGGCCAAAGGCAAACGGGGCAGTGGTAGCTGCCAACAAGAATATCAAGAAAATAGTTCAAAAGATGGTGGTGACGTATAAAGACTGGCATGAGATGCTTCCTTTTGCTCTCCATAGATATAGAACAATAGTTCACACTTCTACAAGAGCAACGCCTTATTCACTAGTATACGGTATGGAAGCGGTCTTACCCATTGAGGTAGAAATTCCCTCGTTATGGCTATTAATGGAGGCTAAATTGGAAGAGGCTGAATGGATGCGAACCCATTTCGACCAATTGAATCTCATAGAAGAAAAAAGATTGGTTGGGCTTTGTCCAGTTCAAATGTACTGGTGGAGAATGAAAATGGCATTTGACAAGAGGATCCGTCCACGAGAATTCCAAGAAGGAGATCTGGTATTGAAGAAGATCCTACCAACCCAAAAGGACCCTAGAGGAAAATGGACCCCAAACTACGAAGGACCTTATGTGGTTAAGAGAACCTTCTCTGGAAGGCCCATGATCTTAACTAACATGGACAGCATCGACTTACAATATCTAGTGAATTTAGATGCTATAAAGAAATTCTATCCTTAGGACACATAGGGGGTAACATGACTCCATTCTTTTAAGATCTGGTTATACTAATTAAAGATGTGATGAAAGGAAGATGAGGTCTTTAGCCAAAAATTGTTCTGATTCCGTTCCACTTCTAGTCGTCTCAACAATACACCTTGGACAACTTCTATACACCATCCTTTTACTTCTTGTTCTCGCATTTCATTCTTTGGTTTAAAATTAAAAATAGCAATTGTTGGCAAAGTAGGCCGTTCATAGAGGACCTTTCTCAGATATCATAGGATCATGGGAAACATGGAAGTCTATGATCAACAACAATGAAAGAAAAGACGAGAAGGAGATAAAGGACACCACTCGGGCCTGAGCGTCAAAAGTAGTAAGTTCAGCCACTATGGCTTTCTGTTCAGCAACCCTTTGCTCCTCCCATACCTCCTCCGATGTGGCATTCAACCTCTATGCTCTGCCTTTCTCTAAATCCAAAATAAGCCTTGTTGAACAACTCGAACTTGTGCTGAGTCCAGGTCGTCACGCAGGTTGTGCAAGCCTTTCTGGAAGTCATCAATGACTGCGTGCAAACCGACATTCCTGGCTTCCAAGTCAGCAACCTCAAACTTAGACAAACTGAGCACAAATTTGAGATGTCTGCACTCTTCCTCTAGATCCTTGTGCTAGGGGAGGAGATGCTCAGCTTCCTTAATCTTATTTCACCAAATTTCAACAGCAACCATGGAACAAGCATGGTACATGAGCATCCTGTTTAGTGATTCTTGAGGCCCCGCAAATGTCAAAAGTTGTTGGTCATATAGTTTAATAAAATCAAGAGGAAGCAAGCCTGACATCCTCAACCCAGGATTCCACAAAGACTCAATGGAAGTGGGAGCAATGAAAGAAGTCAAACTACTTGACGGCAGATGAGTTACGAAAGGATCTACAATTGAAGGAATACCTATGTGAAAAAGATAAATTTCTCCATCATTTGAAGAATCTGCCATAGCCGCGTAGGGGGCAAGCTCTTTACCCTTCCTAGGAACTACCACCTTACTAGGAGAATCTAGACGAGCCCTCTTACTAACCCTAGGGGCCGCTGGTAAAGGGGTAGAAGTAGTTGTTGGTATTAATATCCTTCCGTCTAAGGGGCTCGTCCAAATTTTGATAAGGAAAACTGAAACAAAGAAAAGAATACATTAGTCGAATCAACAACTGGGCAAAACTATTACTAAGAGCAAGAAGATGGAGTTACTCCTACACTGATGAGTTGGGTCATGCCCAAGCGCCATATCCACCAAAGCTTTGCAATTCATCCTCCTCGAAAGTTTATCCAAAAAAGAGAGATTCACTTACTCTTTATTTGAGAGATATTTTCGGGTATATCCGTTGAACCATAGAGGCATTCTCTAATATTGGGAGAAAGCCCTAGTATATGCGGTAAAAGGTGACTTCCCAAGTGACTTGATCTTGAGGAATATAGACTTAAAATGGTCAGTTAGTATAGGGTAATCATTGAAAAGGCACCTGGATGGATGACGGGTAAGAGAGACCTAGGTGGCTTTCTAACAAGTTTGGGTCGTAAAATAGTAAAGAAAGAGAGGGCTAGTAGGGATAATGTATAGGGATCTACAGATTAGCCTAAAAGCTTTAATGGTAGCCAACTATTGGGATGAAGTTGAGAAGGGGCTATGCCTAATGTCCTAAGAACATCGACTTCAAAAGGTTGAAATGGAAAGATCACTCCTAGGTCTCTCAACACAACCTCATACATATAAATGAAACCTAACTCTCTTTTGAAAGTTGCATGACAAATTCGGTCCTCAGAAGAGCAAGGGATCATGAAATATTTTCTGTTAGATGCTCTCTCATGCCAAGAAACACACTTAGCGTAATGAGCCACGTCAGTGGGAGGAGACACGAACTAGATAGATAGAACCTCCTCATCAACCTAGTCATAGCAGGCAGAAGGTAAACCCGTTGGTGCTACAGTGAGAAAGATTCAAGGAGGGGAAGGAGATCACTCAGACTTGGTAACTGTACTAGTGTTGGTACTTGAGTTACCCTTAGAAGTACTACTCACAGAAAGGGAATGAGAATGAGTTGCAAGCTTTGAATCCCTAACACCCGACATTGTTTGGGTAAAAGTCTTGCGGAAAGCTTAATGAAACTCAAGTGTAAAGATGTCAAAGAAAGACAGTGAAGGTCCAAAAACATGAAATGAAAGTGAAAGTGTGGAACCCTATTTATAGGAATGTTCTGAATTCCAAATGAGCAAAGTTTGAAAGACTAATGGAGAAACGTAATTATTATGTTTCACAAAGATCAATGCGCTTAAAAGGCACATAACACTTAGGAGAGGCACAATGATGACATTTACTCATCATTATGATGTTCAAAGACAAAGGCCACATCGCTAGGCACCTCGAAAGTAAAACATGACCGTTGGAATAGGGCTTGTCATTTCAAATTTAATGCTCTTAGGAATTCACAACGAAATCCATTGGACCAAGCAATGAATAGAAGACACTTCAGAGCCAATCATACATCACCACCAATTGATTCTAAGGTAAGACACTATGACTACCAAGTCCTTAGGATCTAGTTTCGCCGACTCCATGTTAGACTCTATGTTTACTTATCAAGGCTTCGTGCCTAGGGTTGTATCTACTCTGTGTCAGATTTCCTTTCTATGTACTTAGGCTCCGCGCCTACCCTTTTATCCGAGATTGTGTTGGATAACTTCCATTTCATAGGTTTTGTGCCTAACATTGCCTTCCGACTCCATGTTGGATACCATTACTACGTTCATTTAGGTTCCATGCCTAACATTTCCATCTGAATCCGCATCGAATTCCATTACTGCATTCATTTAGGCTCTGTGCCTAACATTGCCATCCAACTCTGCGTCAGATTCGATTATTGTGTTCATTTAGGCTCCGCACCTACCCTTTTTTATCCGAGATTACGTCGGATAACTTCCATTTCATAGGCTTTGTGCCTACTCCTGGCTCTGCGTTAGATTCCATTTCATAGGCTCAATGCCTATTCTCGACTCCGTGTTGGATTTCATTAACTATGTTCCCTTAGGCTTCGTGCTTACTCTTTTATCCGAGACTGCATCGGATAACTTCCATTTTATAGGCTTTATGCCTACTCTCAACTCCGTGTTGGATTCCATTAATACGTTCAGTTAGGCTTTGTGCCTATTCTCTTATCTGAGATTACATCGGAGAAACTCCATTTCATAGGGTCTATGGCTACTCCTGACTCAATGTTGGATTCCATTACTACATTCACTTAAGCTCCGTGCCTATCCTTTTATCCCAGACCATGTCAAATAACTTCCATTTCATAGGCTTTGCACCTACCTTCGACTCCGTGTCGAATTCCATTACTGTGTTTACTTAGACCCCATGCCTACTCTCTTATCCAAGACTATGTCGGATTCCCTCACTCCATTTATCTAGGATTTATGCCTATCATTTCTATTCGACTCCGTGCCCGATTTTTCTACTTTATCTACTTAGGCTTTGCACTTGTTGTTCTATCCAACCTCGTGTCAGATTTTTTTCCCACGTTACTTCCTTAGGCTCCATGCTTTTGTTTCTTTCCCGAGTCCACCTCAAATTCCTTTGCTTTGTTTATTTAGGTCCAGTGCTAAGTACCTTCGTTCCCAAGTCAAGAACTTATGTCTGGTTTAATTTGGTTCCATTCTTAATTACTCTCTTTCTGACCCCAAGACAGGTTCTTCAGTTTGGTTTATTTTGTACTCGTGACAAGTAGTTGCTTTCGAAGCTAAGACATGTTCTTGAGTGTGTATATTTTAGCTTCATTCTAGTTGTTCTCTTTCCAATGTCGAGTTGGACCCCCTAACTTAGGGTTATTTTGCCTTAATGCAAATGTCTCCCTTTCGATGCAAATTAGCTTCTCTCAAATCAATCATTTTAACTTCGCGATTTGTCAAGTTTCCCAGTGTTTGGAAATCTTGAATTAACAAGTCTAAGTGTTTTCTTGGTGTTTAACATTAATGAAAGAAGAAAAAAAGAACAAAAAGTAGAAGTATCTAAAAAATCATTTCATTAACAAATAATGTACAAGGTCACTTCTGCTCAAGGTTCACCATGGGCACTAATTTGCCATCTATTACATCATGAGTCATGGTGAGATAGCTTAAGTCTAAGTCAGGGGCCAGAAGTGCAACTTGGCGAAGAGATTCCTTTTCCTCATTGGTCTTGTTAAGTTCCATGTTGGATCTGATAATCACCTCCTTTGCCACTCGTTTCTTGGTTTCGACGACCTTTAATAACTCTTCCAACTTAACCATCTTGGCTTCATTAAATTCCTGAGCCATTTCTAACTCAGCAATTTGTTAATGAGCAGCATCAAGCTCTTTTTGCACCTTATCCTTCGCAACGCTTAGCTCAGCTACTTTTGCTCCACGTGAGGGCACCTCAGCCTTGGCTTCAGCATTTTTAGATTTTGAAAACTCCAAAGTAATCTTCAACTTCTCCACCTTAGCTTTGGCTTGAATAGCCTCAGACCTCAAAGACTCCAAGTCAGCTTTTAGCCTCCTGACTTCAGCCTTTGACTCTTCAAGCTCCTTGAGGGAATCCACCAAATCCTGCCATTTATTGGCCTCCCCTAACACCACTTGCTTAGCCTTGTAAAGGGTCTCCTTCCACATCTCGATGGCGGCCATGGAACGGAGGTGGTAAGCCTTTACCATATCGATAGAACTGTTTCAACCTACCAAAGTGAGAAGATTGCGATCAAATTGCTTTAAAAAATTAGCAGGAAGCGCACTTTGCAGATTCAGTCTAATCCTTCAATAGGAGTCAAAATTGGGAAAAGCTGAAAAACACGCCAAGTTTTTTGAAAATGGGAGAGAGACTGTTGAAGCAGTCTCGGCAGGAGTAACAGCAACGAGACTGTCAAAACTGACAATGGAAGAAAGAGCAACCTTGTTAAGATCAACGGCGACTACTTACTCCTTCTTGGAAACCTCCTCCCCAACTGGTTCCACAGCCTTCCTCTTCGCCACAACAGTGTTGGGGGCAAGTAAGTTCTTCACCACAGGAGTGGAGGTCCTGATAGGAATGGAGTTTGTTGAAGCAATGACCCTAGTGACTGAAGCCTTCTTCACTGTTGACTTTTTTCCAGTAGCTACCTTCTTTTGAGCAATGGAGTCGGTAGCAGTAGCAAATGTCTTCTTGGTCGCTACCACCACCTTCGGAGTAACAAGTGGTTTGGCCTTGGCATTGGCAGCACCTTGACCTGGGGAGTTGGCCCCAATTGCCAATCCCCTTTTCTTCAATGCCCTTTGAATCAAGGGATAGAGGACAAAATCTTGCCTCTTGAGAAAATATGCAGAAAGGGAAAGAAAGATAATTCAATACTTTGAGTCAAATGATATGATCACTAACTCCTTGCAACTCATTCCTCTAAGAAGCTCCTCCAAAAGACTAAGGTCAAACCTTTCCTCAGGAGAATTATTTTTTTGGTCAAACCCTTTAATAAACATAGAAGCGAACCTCCAGCAGAAGGGAAGATGCTTAAAGTCAATGGAAAAGGAAGCGCCACCCACTGTCGTGACCTTTACAATTGAATACACTACGTCCTTGAGAAGAATGACCTAAGGTTGACTATGCTATAGTTAGCTTTAGTTTTATATGATAAAAGTCACTACAACAAAAAGTGAATTATCAAGGGTAACCCCGAAATCCTTGAAAAATGTCTCATACATATAAAGGAAGTCTAGATTCCCATCCTTCGCTGAATAGCATACACACTCATCAAGGGAGCAGTATGTCATTTTGAAATGGGTTTTGAATGACTATTCGACCCAACCACCAGCTTTGGCCATGCTTTTTACATCTGTTAGGGGAATAACAGATTGGTACTTTCTCAGCTCGTCACTCACCCACTCGTAGCACTATTATGGACAGTAAAGAAGGAGTGGGGAGGAGATTTCCTAAGCTCTAACACTAAACTCAGGGGCAATGGCAAGAGCCTCTGCCCTAGAAAAATAGGAAGAAGAAGAAAAAGAAGAAACCTCTAATGGAGGGGCATTCTCACCAATGTTAGACTGGGAACGACTTCCTTTGCCAGATTCTTGAGCACCTGACATGATGTGTAACGCAAAGAAGTTTGAACAAAGAGGATGAGGAGGAAAAGAATTCAAGCATAGAAGAATACGAAAAGGTTGTAAGACGAGCGAAAATGAGAAAGGTGACGGTTTGTATTATTTATAGCCAAGAACGGGCCTTCAACAATTGAAGCCCAATCGTCAGATAACATCGTGCTCATCACGTTTCAGACTTCCTCTCGCATTTATGAGAAGTGACGTTTAGGCAGCATGACAATAATGTGTGATCATTATGGCATAGAAACCGAAAGATCATGTCGGAGAAGCGTGTGCCATCAGAAGAAACCTTTTGTTGACATAAAATGTTTTCAAATCCTAGAATCCCGAGACTCATCACGTGACCCTAAGTGAGGAACTGATTCAAGTGCCAAGGTCAATTACCACCTACAAGTCTCCAATGCTTTCTCTACTGAATCTTGGACCTATCATCCTTACCCATGGCATAGGATAAGGTCCATTTGGCCCAAGGCCCAAGCTCGTCCATTCATTGAACTGAGCTTGAGAAATCTTTATTGTTATGCGCCTTACACAGCTGCCACGAAACTCCATTGAAGCCCAAAGCACAAAAAGAAACAAAGGCAAGGAATAAAATCAGAATCACAAGGTATGGCAAGAAATCAATGACGGAGGATTACGAATTTGCTAAAACATGGGTTAGGGGAGCAGGGATTAGCATATGAATGACGAAAGGAAGCATGTCACTATGTTCCCTCCCATACACCTTTAGTAGAAATTATCAGCATAGCAATCTGTGTACTTTCACCTGGACTGTTATTCCTTGAGGAAGTGGAAAGTGTGGAAGGCATGCGCCCTACAAAAGAAAAAAATGGTCACCACCACATTAATAGCGAATTTGTCACATTAAATGGAAAATCCTTTCTGAGTGCAGTGAACCATTGAATATGCTTAGGGGAGAGCCACCGCATTAATGGCAAACATCCTTAGGAAGATAAAAGGCACCACATGCAAGCCTATAAGAGGCCTCATTGAGAAAAAAAAAAAGGAGAGAAATTTTTATCACCTAAGCCTTAGAACTCAAACTTCAGAAAAATTCTTACACTAAAAAGACTCACAAAGAAGAAATAGGGTTCCTAAAAAAAAGAGAGAGTTTCTCCAAACATAGAGAATTCGAATAAAGGACAGATCTTTGAAGAAAAAGATAGTTCTTAGAAAAAGGAGTATGCCTTCAACATCTTAAGGAAGAAAAGAAAAGAAGTTAAAGTCAGCCACTTTGAGTGAAAGAGCCATAATCAAGAGGTCTAACCTAGACGTAGCACAAGAAGAAAAGAGAAGATACTATGTTAAGTCTCATTTGAAAGACAACCGCTCGATACTAGGTAAGTGTAATTAGAGTCTTTAATAAATGCATGCAAGTCCATGGACATCTTCGTGAGAAGTATGAATTCATAATGCAAGTCCATGTTATTTAAGATCATGCAGGGTTGAGGGTTTATACTCTCTAGCCCAGTTTCGGTTCCCCATTTATTAACCATGCATCCATCCAACCTTAGTGTGGTATGTCACCCTCGTGGGCCTACGCCAACCAACACCAAAAAGCCTATGCCCGCTAAGCCGAAATGCTCCCAGTCTCCCTTTTGTCATATAGAAAGCTTGACCAACATGCGGTCGACCATCACTTGCTCAAGGTGATTTCGATCTTTTGCCTCACATCCTGTAAAACACTCGTCAAGAGTATTTGCACAACCACAGATAGCCCATGTTCAAAATGACCATAGTCAGGTGTCAAGGGAAAGTCTACCTATGTTCAAACCATCTAGGTACATTCGTAAACAGATAAACCCCCATCCAATCCTCTCTAGGCACCAACAGAGAGCCCGTTTTCATCCAAACCATTGTTGGACATCAATGAATAGTCCACCCTGCCCAAAATACACCCCAAGCCTCTCGCCAGAACTACGTAAACTTTGACTTCTCCATTGCCTAGGAGATATGTAGGAGCAAGAGGTAACTCTTGTCAAGTTATCCCCTCATAAAACTAAAAATCTTTCATCACCCTCCATGTATTGCAAAGCAAAAAACCAAACAAAGAAGATTACATCATGATCCATGCATTGGGTTAGGGTAACTATCTTTTGGCAGACGTATGGGGTGTCTCACTCTCTAACGCGAATCGACTCCCGGATGCATGCTCTATTCACAAACCTACCTTATCCGATCTAAAGGTTTGTGGTGACTCCCCTATCCCCGCTTCTCTTTCGAGGGAAAGCGGGTACCCCACCATGATAGCCATCGTAGAAACGGGTCGTGGGCTGGGTTGCGACAGTTAATTTTGGTTAGTTAGAGTTAGTTTTAGTTAGTTAGAATTTAATTTATTAGTTTTAATGACTTTTCACAATTGTTTTTAAAGGTTTCATGGATCACAAGTTTCCTCTCTATTCTCATCTCTCTATTCTTTCTTCTATTTTGGATTTTGTTTATACTTGTGCTATGTTTTCTGTATCAATGGCCATTGAAAACTATGCTCTCTTATCAATACAAGGTTATTGTGATTTAGTTGCGTTCTTATATTTTTCTTACGCAAATTCTTATATATATATATATATATATATATATATATATATATATATATATATATATATATATATATATATATATATATATTGAGTAACATGATTCGATTAAAATTATTGTTATGTTGATTCAATAATTTTAATTTTTTTTGTTTTTTATATGTTATTGGAATATTTGGTTAATAATTAAATTTAACTAGGCGTCATTTGATTAGAAAAAAATATTATTAACTCAATTAAAATTTTTCAAATTGTATAATTAGTAATATTAATGTGGAAAATTAAATCTAATTAATGGCTAAATTTATTCACATCGAATTCAGTTGCAATTAAATGTAATAAATAATTAAATTTAATTGCATCAAATCAATAACTATTGTAAAATTAAAATTTCGATAGACTATAGTAATAAAATTAGGTTAATTTGTATAATTGCATTTTTGTCCCAATTTTTGGGAGAATATTTGCTTAAGATATTACTTCTATATACATATATATATATACACAAAATACATATATTATATTTATATATATATGATAACAAATACAAAAAATAATGTAATATACATTAATTTATATAA
>JAENHJ010000023.1:90000-102414 GCA_025330945.1 Mucuna pruriens | reverse complement strand
TCTATTACTTGGATACATAATGATCTCTTTTGTAGAAGAAGAAGAAGAAGAAGAAGAAGAAGAAGAAGGAGAAGAAGAAGAAGGAGAAGAAGAAGAAGGAGAAGAAGAAGAAGGAGAAGAAGGAGAAGAAGAAGAAGGAGAAGAAGAAGAAGGAGAAGAAGAAGAAGGAGAAGAAGAAGAAGGAGAAGAAGAAGAAGGAGAAGAAGAAGAAGGAGAAGAAGAAGAAGGAGAAGAAGAAGAAGGAGAAGAAGAAGAAGGAGAAGAAGAAGAAGGAGAAGAAGAAGAAGGAGAAGGAGAAGAAGGAGAAGAAGAAGAAGGAGAAGAAGAAGAAGGAGAAGAAGAAGAAGGAGAAGAAGAAGAAGGAGAAGAAGAAGAAGGAGAAGAAGAAGAAGGAGAAGAAGAAGAAGGAGAAGAAGAAGAAGAAGAAGAAGAAGAAGAAGAAGAAGAAGAAGAAGAAGAAGAAGAAGAAGAAGAAGAAGAAGAAGAAGAAGAAGAAGAAGAAGAAGAAGAAGAAGAAGAAGAAGAAGAAGAAGAAGAAGAAGAAGAAGAAGAAGAAGAAGAAGAAGAAGAAGAAGAAGAAGAAGAAGAAGAAGATGATGATGATGATGATGATGATGATGATGATGAAGAAGAAGAAGAAGAGGAAGAAGAAGAAGAAGAAGAAGAAGAAGAAGAAGAAGAAGAAGAAGAAGAAGAAGAAGAAGAAGAAGAAGAAGAAGAAGAAGAAGAAGAAGAAGAAGAAGAAGAAGAAGAAGAAGAAGAAGAAGAAGAAGAAGAAGAAGAAGAAGAAGAAGAAGAAGAAGAAGAAGAAGAAGAAGAAGAAGAAGAAGAAGAAGAAGAAGAAGAAGAAGAAGAAGAAGAAGAAGAAGAAGAAGAAGAAGAAGAAGAAGAAGAAGAAGAAGAAGAAGAAGAAGAAGAAGAAGAAGAAGAAGAAGAAGAAGAAGAAGAAGAAGAAGAAGAAGAAGAAGAAGAAGAAGAAGAAGAAGAAGAAGAAGAAGAAGAAGAAGAAGAAGAAGAAGAAGAAGAAGAAGAAGAAGAAGAAGAAGAAGAAGAAGAAGAAGAAGAATGAGAAGAAGAAGAAGAAGAATGAGAAGAAGAAGAATAAGAATGAGAAGAAGAAGAAGAAGAACAAGAAGAAGAAGAAGAAGAAGAAGAAGAAGAAGAAGAAGAATGAGAAGAAGAAGAAGAAGAAGAAGAAGAAGAAGAATGAGAAGAAGAAGAATGAGCAGAAGAAGAATGAGAAGAAGAAGAATGGGAATGGAGAAAATACAAATCTGTGTTAATTCAGAAGTCTTAGCTAATAAAAAGTATCACTTCTTCTTCTGCAGGTTAGGCCAAGTTGACCAGGGTCAACAGAAGAGTCTCAGCCGAGATGAAGTCGTCCCGGCTAGACCGACTCCATCTCGGCCAAGCCAGAATCATCTCGGCAGTCCATGCCTTGGAGCCCAAAAGCCCAATAAAGAGTGGCGCAATTGTGTTGTCCACGTTAGCTATCTAGCTCAGAGGCCACCTCAGCGCCAGCTCAGCTGCCATGTCACTCTTTGGAAATTCCACGCCGCCTTGAAGATCTTCTTCGCTAAGGGTAGAATTAGAAATTCACATTGTAATTCTGTTAGATATTTTGTCAAGATCATCTAGCTACTCAGCTCATGTATATATAGGAGGAGCTATGCACCTTTTAGTGGTCCTTGAATTCATTCTTAATACACTCTCACTATACCCATTTCTTCGCTCTCGTTTTCTCCATTTACGGTGGTGCACGGTGTTGTTTTGGTGTTTCTCTCGATTGAGGAAATGCAGGTCTGAGATTGGGAAGTTGAAGTTTGTCAAAGGGGACTGATTGGGATTCCCAACATACTCTGGTGAATCTGATCCTCAGTGCTCAGGCTATTGAAGGTGAACCACCACCATCAACCATGGCGATCGTCATGGGAGATGGATCCACCACTAATTCATCACTGTGTTTGTACTGCTTTTTTGTTAATCAATTTCATTCTGTATTTCATCTCCATTCTCTTCCTCCTTTAATTCATGATTTGATCCGCGACATTGCAATTGAATTGTGAACAATGTTAAGCTAAACCGATTGAACTGGTTTAACTAATTTAGTAGGTAATCATTTAACGATTGTTATTCGAGAACCTAAAATCAGCTCAACTCACTCCCTACCAACCGATGAGGTAGCATTTGCAGAATTCCTGATGGTAATGGACGAATCCTTTGGGGATTGCCATACATGATTACCCAAGGCTGATATGGACCGAGAACCGAGAGCGGAATTTAGATCGACTTGGACCAATGTAACTCGAACATGAACAGCTATATCATAATAATAATAATAATAGGAAACCAAAGAATAGTGGTATATGTTTATTGCATTCATAGTCTTAGTTCATTTCTTTTGCTATGCTTACGCTTAATCCCCCTGTTTACTAAGCTTTTCAGTCCCGGTGACAGTAGATAGTCCTTGTAGGCCTGTCTCAGATTCAGTTTGATCTATCTCCGTCGAGATCATTCTGGCTCAATCTCCCCGAGAGCAACTCGGCCAATGTCGAGGAGAGTGAACACTTTGCATCTCAGATTCTATATTACCTTACTTCACACTAAGTCACAACTGAGCACACTGTGTCCTTGAGAAGAATGACCTAGGGTTGACTATACTATACTTAGCTTTAGTTATTTGATAAGGGTTTGAGACGACAAAGAAGAAACCCTTTATCAACTGGCAGCATCAATCATGCTTCAAGCCATATTGGATCAGCAATTGCTCACTGATCTAATGATGTGGACATGTGGTGCAGAGTTTATTGAATCTTTCCCAATATTCGTGCAGAGTCTCTCCAGAATGTTGCCTTATTCCACAGATTTCTTTCCTGATGGTCGTAGTCCTGGATGCTGGGAAGAACTTCTCCAGGAACATGCGTTTCATGTCTCCCCAGGTGTTAAAGAGAACTGGCTGTAAACACAACCAATATTTTGCTGCTCCATCCAGGGAGAACGGGAACGCCTTCATTTTGATGTAGTCTTCTAGTATCCCCTACGGCTTCATTGTGGAACAAACCACATGAAATTCTTTCAGATGCTTTTGGGGGTCTTCTCCTGCAAGACCGTGAAATTTAGACAACAAGTGTATAAGACCAGATTTCAATTTATAGGTTTGAGCTGGTTCCAGTTGAGGGTACTAGATGCACCAAGGTTGGCACACCACATCGGGTGTAGCCAGCTCCTTCAGAGTTCTTTCATTGTTCTCCATTTGTTCTGCAAAACTGTTAGTGCTACTATATTTAACATAATAAAAAATGTTAGTGAAAGGACTATTAGAAACAGAATTAGAACTATTACTTACTACTATATTCCTAGCTTTTCTTAACCTACGCAAAGTTAAATTATATCTTAGATCTAAATCATACAAGGGATCAATGCTAATCCTAGTCATGCATTATAAAAATCATGCAGCAAAATTAGAGTTAGTGTTATAGCTAAAAGATCAAAAAGTTAGTAATTATCAAAATGTAAGGAAGATGTAATAAAGAGAATGAATATTATGCTATAGCTAATTGTTTTTGTTGTTTTTTTAAGCAATGAAACTCATGCAAAACTAACACATACTCAGCATGCTATTTTATTATAGGGTCCAAATCAAAACAAATAGACTTTAAAACTGACTCTATGACTCAACTGATACAGCCATCTATAGACTCAAAATTCAGCTTAACTCAGGTTTGGCACACAAAGACACAAAAGAACTTGTGTCCCCGACAACGACGCCAATTTGATAAGCGTATTTTTAGTTGTCTCAATGCGCATCAAATAAACTAAAGCTAACTATAGCATATCAACCCTAGGTCGATTTTTTTCTCAAGGACACAGTGTGCTCAATTGTGATTTTGTGTGAAAACTAAAGTAAAACTGAAACTCTCAAGTGTAGAGTGTCGAGTTGCTCTTGGTAGAGGCTAGTCCAATATGGTCTTGGCAGAGACTTATCCGACTTGGTCTCGGCTAAGCGCAAACAGACGTGACAGAGTTGGACTAACTCTGTCTCGGACTAAAATACAAGAAATAGGGGGTTTGGAAGTGCGAGTAATGAAAGACTGAAAGTAAACTAAGAATGTAAATGCGATTAAACTAAACTACTCTACTGCTACTACTATGTTCATGTTCAGTCTCAATAGTCAAGTTCGTTCTGGTTCATTTACTCCAGTTCACAGTCCATATCAACCTTGGGTTTTCTTATGATGATTGCCAAACATTCGTCCATTGCCATCTTGAGGATTTCCACCATCGCTACCTCATTAGTTGGCAGGGACTAGGCTTAGAGTTGATTTTAGGTTCTCAATTAGGTTCTCTAGTTGATTACCTACTGAATTAGTTAAATCAGTTCCAATTGACTTAGTTCAACATTGTTCACATCACCTTGTGCAATCACAACACAGATAGTGAATTAAAGTGTGAGAATGCAACCAAAGATCAGAATTAGAAAACACTCATATTATTAAGAACAAAATACAAAAACAAGGAGTGAATTCAGTGGCTCTATCTTCCATGATGATTGTCATGGTCGAACGGGTTAGCCCGAACGTTGAGGATCAGATCCATCAGAGTGTGTTGGTAATCCAAGTGGTCCCCTCTGACGATCTTCGGCTTCTCAGTTTCTGACCTGTACTTCCTCAATCGAGAGAAGCACCATTGAGAGCACAGTGCACCACACCATGAGTGTAAGGCAAGAGCGAGAGAATGAAAACAATGGAAAATGGAAATATGAATTCAGCCCCCCTAAATGTACCTAGCTCCTCCTATATATACACGAGCTGAACTTTGCTAAAGCATGCTAACAACGAATCCTAACAGAATTACAAATTGAATTCCTAATCTACCCTTGCGTAACTTGTGCTGCAAGCTTCTCCAAAAGTGACATGGCAGCTGAGTTGGATTGCCAACGCAGATAGTGCGCTTGGGCTACTCCTGATTAGGCTGCCTGGTTCAAGGATGAGTCAGTCTGGCCGGGACGAATCTCTTGGACCAAAGCTTTCTACGCTGAATTGAGATCATTCTGGCTAAACCTTCAAGAAAGAGGAATGGGCCTTTTATTAGCTAAGATTCCTCAATTAGCACAGATTCATGCTTTCTCCATTTCTTAGCCCAAAATATTAATCTCAGCTAAGACTCCAATCTTAGACATTAATTGATCTCAAAAGCACCCATCTTAGGTCCCTGTAAGGTGTACAAAACATGACTCATCAGGGAGCACTTTCACATAACGGGTTTTGAAACCCTTGTTAAGACTCAAGTATGGGCAAAACAAGTTCATGTGATGCATGGCCGCAAGGGACATCCAAGTAGCGCCCTGGCTGATCCGGACGGTATAAAAGGAAGAAAGGAGGGGAGCCGTGGGCTCAACTGGAAGAGCTCGGCAAATAATCTCAAAGGCCTGGAGGATGGCCCAACTATTGGGGTGAATTTGCAAGGGGGCTTTCCCCAACATCTGGAGGACCTTGGCATAAAAGAAGTCGATGGGTAGTGAGAACCCTAAATCTTCGAAAACTATTTCATACATAAAGATAAAACCATCCTCGTCCTCCTAGGCAGCATGGCAGACGCGTTTGTCATCAAAAGGTGCCATCATGATAAAATCATGGGTCGAAGATGGGTCCACCCAGGTACCCTTTGTGACCAATGTATCCACCTCAAAAGGCGTTATGCTAGAAACCTGTTTAAGAACATCTGGACTCACCCACTCCTTGTAATGCACAACTGATTCCGGCACAACTACTAGAGGAACTGGGCCCACAGAAAGAAAAGAAGAGGAAGACTCAAAGGATACAGGGACTAGAGACTTACACTTGGGTTGACCCGTCATGAGGAATGAGAGAAAATGAGGGGGCTCGGAGAGGAGATCCTGAGACGCAAGAAAGAGAAAAGAGTGGTTGTATGGGAAAGAAGACACCGAAGAAGAGAGCCCTTATTTATGCTCGTGAAAAGGCATGCGAAGGAAGCCAAGGATAGGGCACAAAGCTCTGAGGAGACGCAATCATGAGAAGGAGGTGCACTTAAGAAGAAAATGACAAGGTGCATTCAAGACGAAGTGAAACGACACGACCCTTGTCATTCTAAACTTTAAAGTGCAAAACTCTTTGGCTCCAACAGTTATAATGACGGAAAGGTGTGTCGCCTCCACACATGACTCTTGACTTCCCATCTAACATATTATTGGGCAAAAGGGTGCGTCACCTCCACGCACACCCCAGTGGCCAGGTCACTTGATGTAAAAACGTGTCGCCCTCCCACTCGATCCACTACCTCCCGGCGAACGCATCATATCCCTCCCTGGCGAGTCAGTTTCACTCCCCAGTGGATTGTTCCTTCCCGGCCGACCATGCAGGCGGCCCTACCCCTCGACAAGTCAGCATCAGTAAGCATCTCGACAGTTTGACCAGCGGTCAACCCGGCATGCGGACTAAGGCCAAAAACAAGTGGTCTTTATTCCTGATCACCCTAGAAGACACCCACGTTTCCTTTAGGCGATCACGAATAAAGAGGGGGCAATTGTAGGGTCCCAATATTGTCCGGCCAGAGGAAACAACCCGGCAGAAGGGGTAAGAGTGGGCCTGGCTGGACCCAAGGCAAGGAGAACAATGTGGATCCTGTCCGCTTAGAGAAAAGGAGGAGCCCGAACGTCACTTGGTCAGGTTGATATCAGCAACCTCGTAAGGTCCAACAAATTGAATATCGAAGCCCAGCCTAGCACTGAAGGAGTCAACCACCTCAGCAGACAAGACACCACATTGTCACACTCCAAAGGTCCTTAACCGTGAGAGTTTCCAAGGGGAGAAACCTCCTGATAAGGCCACGTCAAGGGGACAAAGGACCCATTGTCCCCAACAAAATAAAAATCCTCGCCACTCACAATAGGCGAATTTGCCAGGATGGCCACTACCTGCGAGGAGCGCTGCGAATCCAGGAAAAACGTGCCATGATTGGACACAATGTACGACGAGTATTAGCCTAGGTATTGCCAAGGCTAACGGATCAAATCGTTGGGCTAGGGTGATACCACATGTTGAATATTTCAGATGGCGGGAGGACCATCCTAGTGTCAAATGAGTCAAAAATAATGGCGAGCACATAGCTAGCCGTAAGCAAGATCGAATCAGTTTCGGTCCTTGATCTTATACCCCCCCCCCCTCACCCACGTTCGAGTCACTAACCATACGTCCAATTCATCCTAGCACACACACAAACACAACATTATACCATGGCGGATGCCTAGTGGATAGTCCTCTTTACCAGACCCCAAGTCCGCGTGAGTTGAACGCCTAGCGAAAAGTTCGAACTCCGTGGTTGGCACTTGAGGGAAGGTCCCTCTACATCGAGTCTATTAGTACACTCCTACCTAAGAGAAGGACACCCAAGGGAAAGTCTGACTCTACACCCGTCTCACCATAAGAGCTACGTGAACTTTGATCTCTCTCGGCTAAGAGGGGTACGTAGGAGCGAGAGGCACCTTCTTGTCAAGTTCTGCATCCCCAACATTCCCACCCTATCTCATATCCTCCTAAACCAAATAAAAACAGAAGTAGTAAAGGTTGTGCTAGCTCGTGCAAGTCGTAGGGTAACTAGCATATGGTAGGTGGGTGGGATGATCTGTCATTGCCACGCGTAACCAACCCCTTTCCCGGATCTCTGTTCGTATACCGACCTTATCTGTCTCGATTTCTGACGTACCCTTAAACCTTGGTGGCAACTCTATAACCAAGTCAGTTTGGGCTTAGTCAATCCTCCGGATTGGTTGAGGCGATACCAACTTGTATCACTAGGTCAAAGACTCAGATCCGGCTCTCCGACAACTTCTACTCCATACCTCGCCATTATTTCCAAAACAATTATTGTTTTCATTTAAATCACTAACGGCGCAATTTGGATCGCGTCAATAGGTCATTATGCAAATAAATGTAGGATTATACAAAAGATTAATCAATTAGAGGATGAATCATTAAAAGAGAATTTGTTAAATATTCTTAATCAGAACTAGAAGAAATCTCTGGTGGGGAAGAATCAGAAGAAGATATGGAATTAGAGAAAATATAAACTTATAGTTCAACAACTTCTGAATCAGAAGAAGATAATGAATATCGCTTAGGAGTAGGACTATGTAGTTGCAATGATTGCAAAATGGTTAATATGTTAACAAAATATCAAACTTCTTCATTAATAAAAATAATAGAAAAATTAGAAGAATCTCCATTAAGAGATGAGTTTATAGAACAACTTAATGATATAATTATAAAAGATGAAAAATCTAGAAAAGAGGCTAGTCATATTAGTATGAAAGAAATAATGAATAGGTTTAATGATACTAATCAAATTGTAACCATAAAATACTTACAAGAAGAAATTAAGACACTAAAACAAGAAATAAGAGAAATAAAAGAAAATGATATATCATTAGAATATAAATTACTACAGTTTGAAGGAAAAGAACTAATAAATAGACAAAAGGGAAAACAAAAAATAAATGAAGGAGAAGAAAATAAATAGAACATCAAGAAAATCCTTTCATTAATATATTAAGTTTAATAACCACACACAAATGGAATACTGAAATAACCTTAATAATAGGAAGTGAAAAATTTATATGATAGTATTAATAGATTCAGGAGCAGATATAAATTGTATGCAAGAAGGATTAATTCCTACAAAATATTACAAAAAAATATTAGAAGGAGTAACTAGTGCAAATGGATCAAGAATGTATATTCAATATAAATTACCTAAAGCAACAATTTGTAAAAATCAAATTTGCTTCAATACAGCATTTGTACTCGTAAAAATATTAATACACCAATGATATTAGGAACACCCTTTTTAACTTTATTATATCCTTTTCAGGTAACTGAAAAAGGCTTAATAGCTGAAAAATTAGGAAAAGAAGTATGTTTTGAATTTGTAAAACCACCCAAGACAAGAGAGTTAAATTTTTTAAGAGAATTACTAATAAAAATAGATAGAAAGAAAAAACAAATTAATTTATTAAATAAAGAAATAAAATTTAAAAGAATAGAAGAACAATTAAAATCTAGTAAAATTCAAGAAATTATTAAAAAATATGAAAATAAAATCATAAAAGAAATATGTGAAATAAATCCAATTTCTTTTTGGTCTAGAAAGAAATATGAAGTTTCATTACCTTATGTAGAAGATTTTGATGAAAATAAAATTCCTACTAAGGCTAGATCCATACAGATGAATAAAGAATATTTGGATTATTGTAAAAAGGAAATACAAGAATACTTAGAGAAAAAATTAATAAGACCCTCAAAATTCCCTTGGAGTTGTACAGGATTTTATGTGATGAAAGCCTCTAAAGTAGAAAGAGGAGCTCCAAGATTAGTTATTAATTATAAACTTTTCAATAGAGTTTTAAAATGGATTAGGTATCCGCTACCTAACAAAAATGATTTAATAAAAAGAATTCAAAATGCAACAATATTCTCAAAATTTGATTTAAAATCAGGATATTATCAAATAGGATTGAAAGGAGAAGATAGATATAAAACAGCCTTTGTAATACCCTTTGGGTATTATGAATGGAATGTAATGCCACAATGTTTAAAAAATGCTCCTAGTGAATTTTAAAATATAATGAATGATATATTTAATAAATATGCAGAATTTACATTAGTATATTTAGATGATGTATTAATATTTTCAAAAAACCTAAATGAACGTATAGAACATTTAGAAAAATTTATTAATCTTATAAAAGAAAATGGTTTAATAGTTTTAGAAAAGAAAATTAAAATATTTCAAACCAAAATAAGATTTTTAGGATTTGAAATAAATCAAGGAATTATTATACCTATTTCAAGATCAATAGAATTTGGAAAAAAAATTCCTAATGAAATAAAAGATAAAACTCAATTACAAAGATTTTTAGGTTGTGTAACTATATAGAAAATTTATACTCAATATTAGAATAACATGTGCACCTTTATATAAGAGGTTAAGGAAGAACCCTCCTGAATGGAATGATGAAGTGATCAAAGCTATTATAGAAATTAAAAATTTAGTAAAAAAAATTACCTTGTTTTGGAATTCCTGATCCTAATGCAAATTTAATAATAGAAACTGATGCAATAGATATAGGGTATGGGGGAATTTTAAAGCAAAAACTTCCAAATTCTTCAAAAGAACAAGTAGTCAAATATCATTTGGGTATTTGACGTCTATCTCAACAAAAATATTCTACTGTCAAAGCAGAAATACTTTCAATTGTTTTATGTGTTCAAAAATTCCAAGATGATGTTTTTAATAAAAAGGTTTTAATACGCACTGATTGCAAAGCTGGACTTAGTGTCCTTACCAAGGATGTTCAAAATTTGGTTTCAAAACATATTTTTGCCAGATGGTAAGCATTGTTATCATGTTTTGATTTTGAAATTGAACATATAAAAGGAAAGCATAATTTTTTACCAGATTTTTTAACAAGAGAATTTTTACAGAGTTCCAATGAGCAGCAAAGCTCAAAAACCGAGCATCAAAGATGATTATGGTCCCCTATTGGGATCAGATAAACAAAAAAGAAAAATTTAATTAGGGCCCCCACTGGGATTAAATAAAATATAAATAAACTCTCCATCAACCTCAACAGGTCCTACATCAGCCTCACTAGGTCCAAACTACCAAAACCCAATAAAATCTCAATACACTTTAGCCCAAATCCTAAAAAATCCTATCCCAAGACCTACAAATCCTTTAAAATCCTCTTCTAATCAATATACTCCTTAATACTTCAATACCATAACTAGACTAAAATCTCAACTTATTACCTTAGTACCCGAACCTTCAAATGATACTTATACAAAGAAACCTGAACTTCTACCCATTATGACTTTAGAGACATATATGATAAGAGAAAACCTTAAAGATTTGATAGCCCATATATTCCCGGAGTCTTTTCATTATCTTTCCAATAACTTTTCAAAATCCCAAAGATTTTATGAATTCATCTTAGTTGATATAGATTCAGTTAAGATCACTCATACTCGAGATGATTAAGGAAAGATCTTATTTTCTAAGATGAAAATATAGTATATAATATGCATCCTCTTACTTATAAAGCAGATATAGCAAGGAAAATACGAAGAGATCTTAATAAATTTATTAAGAATAGAAAAGATTGTATCGACATAGTCCTGCTTTATATATGCATGTGTTAGAAAATATGCTTTATCAACTACATCTAGTAGAACTAGAATTAGAAAACATGGCACATATGATAGCATGAAATCTATATACCAAAAATATTAGCTAAGAAAAACCTTGAAAACAACAAGAAAAGAATTAAAAAGACTTATAACAAACAAAAGAACTTTATTATCACAAGATCCTTAAATTACTCGTGGAAACTAGTATCCAGATATTGTTTAATAAAACACATTAAAAAAGAACTAGTCCTCTTGATAGATTGAATAAGTTGTTACTACCTTTGTAAGTTTTTTTTATATTTAGACTAAGGTTTATAAGTCTTCTTAGAGACTTAGGAATCAAGAGTTAGTATATCTGCTCTTGAGTTTATTAATGCTATCATATTAAATTTTTCACTCCCTATTATTAAAGTTATTTCAGTATTCCATTTATGTGTGGTTATTAAACTTAATATATTAATGAAAGGATTTTCTTGATCTTCTACTTTATTTTCTTCTCCTTCATTTATTTTTTATTTTCCCTTTTGTCTATTTATTAACTCTTTTCCTTCCAAATGTAGTAATCTATATTCTAATGATATATCATTTTCTTTTAATTCTCGTGTTTCTTGTTTGAGTGTTTTAATTTCTTCTTGTAAGTCTTTTATGGTTACTATTTGATTAGTTTCATTAAATCTATTTATTATTTCTTTCATACTAATATGACTAACCTCTTTTCTAGATTTTTCATCTTTTGTAATTATATCATTAAGTTGTTCTATAAATTCATCTTTTAATGGAGATTCTTCTAATTTTTCTATTATTTTTATTAATAAAGAAGTTTGATCTTTGGTTAACATATTTACCATTTTGCAATCATTGCAACTACATAATCCTACTCCTAAGCAATATTCATTATCTTCTTCTGATTCAGAAGATGTTGAACTATAAGTTTCTATTTTCTCTAATTCTATATCTTCTTCTGATTCTTCCTCACCATAGGTTTCTCCTAGATTTGATTCTTTAAGAATATATAACAAATTCTCTTTTAATGATTCATCCTTTAATTGATTACTTTTTTGTATAATTCTACATTTATTTGCATAATGACCTATTTTTCCACATTTATAACATTTAATTTCTCTCTTTGTGGTTTTGTATTTTTGTTTTTTCTTATATTTTTGTTTAGTAGGGACTTGATGAGTTTGATTTTTATTGTTGATTCTTTTCT
>JAENHJ010000023.1:75000-85000 GCA_025330945.1 Mucuna pruriens | reverse complement strand
TTTCCCTTTCTCTGTTCCTTATTTTTATGTTAATGATGTAATGTCTGGATCGGTACGAAAGTATCAAATTATCCTTACCTTTATCTCTGTCGTGATCGTTTCCAAGGATAAAATCGGGATTCAAGTCGATGGCTTTTGGGTTTGAAACGTCGGTTCTCATTTATTTTTCTCAACATGACGGTATTATCTATGGTTGGTAGATTGAGAAAATACAAATAAAGGATAAAAAATATTACCAAAAGGAATATTAATATTTTGTAAGTATAGAAATTGTTGAAGAATATTCTATCTTTTCTAAAATAGATTTAAATACATAATATAAAATTAATCCAAATAAAAATTCAGTTATTTGTTAATTAATTTGAAATTTACATATATTTTTTAATATATTTATTTCTTGTATTTTATGATTATTAAAACTTTAATTAATAAATATTATTCATAATTTTATTATTTTATAATAAGTTTTAATTCATAGAATAAAAAATATTAAAAGAAATACACTCCTCAAAAAGTAGTTTGAATTTGGAGGGTGTTTCGGTAAAATAATTAGGTATTGAGTTTAAGGAAATATGGGATTTAGTATAAAAATGGGAATGCCACTCTGTGCTAGAGCTGTTAAATTGGAAAGAGAGTTGGCCAATTGGGGCTTGCATATAAGCATTGCTTTTTGTCCCATTTGGCTTGCATAATTGTGCATAACTCAACATCAATTACTATTTACTTCGATTAATGGAGTGATAAATTATTAATTGATCCATCAATTGATTAATTAATTAATTGATCAGAATTAATTAATTTATTAAATAAATATTTTATTAATAATAAGATAATATTATTTATATTGTTATTATTGTTATTAAAATAAATATTATAATAATAATGATAACTATTATTATCAATATTATTATTATTATTCATTATTATTTTTACTTATTATTATTATTAATATTAATGTTCATAATATTAATTTTAATAGTATTAATACTATTATTAATATAATAATAATAATATTGTTGATATTGTTTTTATTTTAATAATAATAATAATAATAATAATAATAATAATAATATTATTATTATTATTATTATTAGTATTAGTATTATTATTGAATTAATGAATTAATGAATTGATCAATTCATTGGTTGATCTATTCACAATTGAACAATTGATGAATTAATTTATTGATGAATTAATATTAATATTGTTATTATTATTATTATTAAACATACAGTTTAATTAATTAACTAATAAACTAACCTCATTTTCTAGGTTGGAGAGTCTCAACCAAAACCTCGCGATCCATGTTCCTCCATTCTGAAGAACCGCGACACCATTCCCGTTTGTGCACACCCCGTCTCCCGAATTCGGAGATTCCAACGATTTCACCTCGAGTCCCGCTCTTGTTTGTTGCACCCCAAAACTGTCCGGGGATCGAAGTCTTCCCCGAGACCGAGTCTTCCTGACCCACCTTGACTCACATATAAAATAATATCTTGGAAGGTAGTTGCAACAAACTCAAGACTACCAGAGAGAATCAAGGGATATGGGGCAACCACCTACCCAATCCCAAGCCTATAAAAAGCCTCAAAATGAAGAGTTGGGGGAGGAATTTTTCCAAAGAAACTCTAGAAAATTGAAAGCCAAATCTCTCAAACCTCCCCAAGCCTCCCAAATCTCTCAAACCTCTCCCATAGCCAAGTTGGTATTGACCTACCACCCTTTCTAAAGAACACCCCATCCGAACTACGTTGACTTTGAATCCTCTGGCGCCGAGGCACGAGGCCTAGGGGGCACACCCCTATCAAGTCAAATCTTAAATCCCAAAATCCCAGAACACCTTACCTGAACCTCCTCCTTCCCAAGACTTAGACCAAAAACACAACCCAAATACAAGCACCGTCCCTCTTCCCATATAGCTAGCTAAGGGTAACTATCAAGTGATAGGCATGTTGGGGGCCCCTATGCCCCTAGCGTGTAACCAACTCCCGAACCCACATTTTTTATTCCGCACCAGCCTTTCCATTAGGTTTTCCTGCCCTAAACCAAAACGTTTGACTCCTTTGGGTCGACATGGTTTCGTACCACCTAGCCTCAATGTCACAATTTAGGTTGTGACAGATGGCGACTCCAATCGGGGACCCTGTTTTATTGAGAGTTGAGCCCTATTAGGTTAGTTGCATAGGGAAGATGGGTGCTTATGTTTGTCAATTTCAGGATTCAATTTTATTTTATTTTATTTTATTTTATTTTATTTTTTATTTTTATTTTTTATTTTTTTTTTTCTTTCAAGAAATGCTTGTATTTAATATTTAATTATACCTCAAATATGAGTTTTGAAAGAAAAACAAAATTTCTAGAAAAATATATAAAATTGTCATTGCTTGAAATATATTTTTGCACGAGAATTAAGGTTGTGGGGGGAAAAACTCTAAGGTTGGGTCTTGTGTTTCCATTTATCTTGTTAATTGGTGCATGTGTTGTAATTTGAATTTGATGTTTGCATACTACCCGTGAAAACCCTAGGGTAGATTTATATGATGTACTAATATTGTGACAAAATGAGGTTTTTACTTGGGAATATTACTACTATGCTGATTACACCAATTAGGGGTTCTTATTCCCTGTGCCCGTGAGTTAGGGAGAGAGGAATGTGTAGTGGTCTCCATGCTAGAGATGTCTCAAGATCGGGGATCACGATAGTTCCACTTGGGGGGGCTGACCATCCTAGGGGGGTGACCATGTTTGGAAATCTATCCCGGCCCATGGTACCGCCTTCCTGAAGGTCTATAGACCCAAGAACTCACGCTGGAGAGGATGATTAGAAAGATCCCAAAGAAAAGGGGAAAGCGCCCATCTAACCATGTGTTTGATTAGGGGCCCTTAAACCAAACCCTAGTCCAAGTCAACCAAGTAAACCCTAGTCCGAGACAATCTAAGTAAACCCTAGTCCGAGCCGCCAAGTAAACCCTATTCCAAGTCAACCAAGTAAACCCTAGTCCAAGTCAGCCTAAGTAAACCCTAGTCCAAGTCAACCAAGTAAACCCTAGTCCAAGTCAACCAAGTAAACCCTAGTCCAAGTCAACCAAGTAAACCATAGTCCAAGTCAACCAAGTAAACCCTAGTCCAAGTCAACCAAGTAAACCCTAGTCCAAGTCAACCAAGTAAACCCTAGTCCAAGTCAACCAAGTAAACCCTAGTCCTAGCCGGTCAAGTAAACCTTAGTCCAAGCCTGGGTCAAAACCCCTAGTCCGAAATGCCAAGCAAACCCTAGTCTGAGCCGACCAAGCAAACCCTAGTTCGAGCCGGCCAAGCAAACCCTAGTTCGAGCCGGCCAAGCAAACCCTAGTCCGAGCCGACCAAGCAAACCCTAGTCCGAGCCAAGCCAAAAACCTTAGTCCGAGCCTAAAGAAACCCCAAAGTTAAGGCCAACCCATAAACCCCAGTCCAAACCAACCTCAGAAACCCGAGCTTGAAACCCAAGTCCGAGACACCCAAACCCTAGTCCAAGCCAACAGTACCCTAGTCCGAGCCCGAAACCTTAGTCCCAGCCAAGACACCCTAGCTTGAGTCGAAGCCATAAACCCCAACCCGAGTCAAGACACCCGAGCCTGAGTCGGCCAAGACACCCGAGCCCGAAGCCTAGTACACTCGAGCCCGAGTCACCTAGTACACCCGAACCTCGGGTTAGCCAATACACCCCGCGGCCGATCCGAGCTTGCCTCCGTGTCGTCCCCATTTAACCAATTTCATCTTGGCCCTCGTGTCGATTCCAACCGAGTCCGACTTTACACTATTCCCATTTATCCAACTTCAACCCTACCCTAGTGTCGATTCCAAGTCGATCCAGGCCCCGTGCCATCCTCTTATTTAAGTTGGCTCTCTTCCATCTCCCTAATTTCGCTCTACCCCCCATGACATTTCCATAGATGGCTCATTCCACTTTCCATTCAATTCTAACCTTGTAAAAAAAATAAAATAGCATGCATCATATTCTACATTCATCTCCACCATGCATTTAAGATTAGGTGTTGCATTTCATCACGTTGCATTTCATTCTCCACCCGATTAGCTCACCAAGACCAATAACAAGGCAAGGATCAAGTTTTGAAAACCTTTACAGGCGCTTTCCCAAGGCAAAACGGATGAAGACAACTAAAAGGATCTAGCAAAACAACAAGAAGCTTTATAAAAATGATGTTGGACAATTAAGGGCACAAATTGGCTAGATCCTAGAAACGGTGGAGTCAACGTCAAACTAGGGGGCATCAGAGCAACCTCGAGCCACCCATACCATACCTGAGCCCGAACCAGACACATGGAGCAAACGATAGACGAACTGGAGCAGCAGAGCATGCAAACAAGAACTGAGGATGGCCAGATAAGGGAACATATGGGCAAAATGAGAGAGCAGCTTAACAAGGTGTTCGAGCTCCTTATCTAGAACACCCCTCTTCCCGCTACACAGGGGGCCGCCGCAACGCAGGGAACTCCAGCATATCCCCCAGGCTTTTTCCCCGCAATATGGAATGCCTCTAGGGCCGGAACATACCCGCCAAGGCACAAGTGGTAGAAGAACCCGAAGCAAGAGAAGCAAACCGCCCAAAGACGGTAAGCTTGCCTCACTACTCCTACCCCTGACTCCCCGGGAAAACTTGAGCTACCTTCGTAACTCGAAACTACCCCCTGCTCATGACAAAAAAATCAGTTCCTTTGGAACAGCGAAAATCATTGAAGGTACAAGAGGCCATAGCTTAGATGCCACAGACCTTTGCTTAATGTCCGACGTGGCCCTCCCGATGGATTTCAAAACCCCAAAATTTGAAAAGTACAAGGGCAGTTCATGCCCCCAAGCACATCTCGCCATGTACTGTCGAAAAATGGCTGCCTACATCTACCAAGACAAGATCCTGGTACATTGCTTCCAAGATAGTCTCACTTGGGCCGCCCTAAATTGGTATATTAACTTGGAAAAAGGACAAGTAAGGACTTGGAGGGACCTGGCTGAGACATTCGTCCGCCAATATAGATACAACAAAGATATGACCCTAGACAGGTCCTGACTCTAGAATCTGTCCAAAATGGAGTTTGAAGGATTCAAAGATTATGCCCAGCGATGGCGCGAGTTGGTAGCCCAGGTCAAACCCCCGCTAATTGAGAATGAAATGGTCTCCATGTTCATAGAGACGTTGTCGTCCCCTTTCTACGACAAGGCTGTAGGGAGCGTGGCATCAAACTTCGCAGATTTGGTGACTGTGGGGGAGAGAATCGAGTCCGGCCTCAAACGTGGGAGGATTGCCGACAACCCCCCCATCCTATGATAGCGAGGAAGAGGAAGGAACAAACTTGACCGCGACTTCAAATCCCCAACTGCTGGCTTCATGAACTGGCTAGGACTCGTAAAAAGAGAAAGGAAGAAACAAAAAACTGCGAAGCCGAGTTCTGATTAGGCTGCATCCTAAGAAGAGCCCCTATTTTGTAGTCTTCAATCCTTTTTCACATTGACTGTAATGCTCTCTCTTCGAATAATCAATGAAATATACTTTGACTCTCCATGATTCCATTCCTGCGCTTAAACCAAGTTAAAAATACCAATAAAAAATCCATCCTTGATTCTAATATCTCATGTTCAAATTTTGACTATTCCATCGATCAAACCCCGCAAGGATAATAAGGGTAATCATAAAGCCTCAAGCATCTAGCCTGGCTACTTGACCTCCAAACCAAGAAGGAAAGATGGTCTACCGCATCAAACTTTACTATGCTTAAAACTCCCATTCGCTCAATGTCCCCAAGAGAAAAAAAAGAGACAAAAAAAAAAAGCGGCTCGCTAGGTTGAAACCTCAAAATAACAACCTAGGAAAAAGTTAGAGCCAAAAAAAAAAAAAAATAAAAAGAATCAAATAAAAGTTCACTGAGACTGAAAACTTGAAAAGAGCAGTCTAAGAGAAAATGCAATACTGAGGGACAAGCCACCAACATAGGGAGTTGAAGCGACCCCTTGAGAAAGTTAGCTAGAAGAAGCCCATAGATACACCCAAATTATCCTTAAAGGCGATGGACTCTTCGAAAATTGCATACATGAGGATAAACCTTCCGCAGGAACAACATAAACACAATCCTTTCCATTCCTCCATAAGCTAAAAATAAAAGAAACAAAAGGAGCGTTACAGTTAAGATGAAAAAGTTGAAGACCACTCAAAGAAGTGAGCCTTTGACTAGTCTCAACTCACGAGCAATGACAATGTGACAACATCCAAGACGTCTCTAACACCAAAGCGGAAACGTAAGAATCTCAGTTGCCTACACCACGAGTCTTGGGATGGCAAACTGTAGGGTAATAGAGACTTGCCTCTGCTAAACGCACACCCCATGTACCCCGTCCAACTCCACATCTTGCTATTACGTACACCCGGTAATCCATGCATCTAACAACCCCCGACTCCACACATTCATACAACCACGTATCTAGCCATTTATGTCAAGCATCCATGCATCTAGCCATCCATGGCAAACCCCCATACATCCATGCGACCATGCGTCCAACGTTCCATGTTAAACGTCCATGCAACCCACATGCATTTCAAACATTCACGCATCCTGTAATCTGCACATATGACATGCATTCCGAGCATCCAAATGTCTGTCCCCCCCACCAAAATAAAATCTTAATTAGTTTGCATACATGCATAAATGCATACATACAGCATGCACGCACGCCATCCCATGGTTACTCCCACCTTCTAACACCATGTTTGGGGCCCATACCAACTCTATGTTAAGTCCTTTGCCCACTCTGCCTTGGGTTAACTCCGTATGAGTCTCTTTGTTGAATTCGCCTCAAGTCTCTCTATCGACCCCATGTCGAGTCTCTCTCGCCAACCTCATGTCAAGTCTCCATGTCGAGTCTCTCTCTCGCCAACCTCGTGTCAAGTCTCCATTTTGACTCCGTGTTAAGTCTCCCACCCTGTGTCGAACCTCTCTGCCGACTCTCTTGTCGAGTCTCTCTCTCTGCCGACTCTATATCTAGTCTCCATATTGACTTTATGTCAAGTCTCTACCGACTGTGTCGAATCTCCTATTGACTTTGTGTCAAGTCTCTATGCCAGCACTATTACTTCGACCCCTTGAAGTCGGTTGTCCCTAAGTTAGTCATTTAGGTCCTAACTTAGGCATTTATGGCTTAGTACCAACTTTTTCAATTTGATGTGGTCATTTTGGTCCCATGCCATCTTGGTCATGTTGACCCCAAGTCAATTGTCTCTTCAAGATAGTCAATTTGGTTTCATGTCACAATTTTCAACCCTAAGTCAAGAACTGACACAAGTTTCCCATCTATGACTTCTATTGTCACAGAGTTAGGGATGGAAGCCAAGATGGGGGCCAATAAATCCAAAGTCTAGGATCATCCAAACCAGCTCTAAACCTCCCAATCAACTCATTCACTCATACATACTTAAGTCAGCATTCCCCTGTCATACATACCTAAGTCAGCATTCCCCTATCACACATACCTAAGTTAGCATTCCCTTGTCCAAATTGTGAATACCCATAGAGCCACATTGATTAACCTAACCCCTTGCCTAAGATCCTAGACGACCATCAAACCAGCTTTACCTCGAGCTGAATGACACCTTGATATCGGAGGACCAAGTAGCCCCTGGCTCTTGGGAAACCGAGTGGTACTCTGGGAGCTGCAAGGCCGAATGCCTCCCTCACCCGACTATCGACGCCCAAAAAAAGTCGACTCATCCACGTCCCACGCTCCCATCTTTGCCCAAGTCGGCTAAGTGGCCAAGACAGACAGTCCAGATCCCTAACTCATCTACAACCTAAGTTACCGTGACTACTCCAACCTTCAAGCCGTCATGCCCCTTAAGCACCTAAGTCAAGGTCATTCCCCATTCGATTCAAGCCGAGTCTAGACCGAAACCTGCGATCTCCTCTAAAAGCGTTAATCCTCTCCGGAAGCCATTGACCCCGCTTTCCTTTAGGTATTCATTCCATTAAGCCGTTGTTCCCTTTAGTGTTAATCCTCTTAAGCCACTATACCCAAGCACCGAGTCTATAAGTCTTTATTTCCCGTAGTATCATTCCCACTCCCTTAAGCGTCAATTCCATCAAGCCATTATGACCCGAGTCCGGACTAAAGCCATTACTTCCTTAGTGTTAAGTCCATTGAGCCATCATTCCAAATCTGATTGATACCATTAAATAATCAATAGAAAACCCCTCCGCCTTTTAACAGAAAAAAAAAAAAAAAAAAAAAAAGAAGATGAAAAAATCCATTTCATTAATAAAGTCATCACAAGCCTATTTCGGAGGAGAATCTAAGAGGGAAATAAGTTTCCCATCTCGGACCTCCTTGGTCATATCGTATGGACTGAGGTCAAAATCTGGGGTCAGTAGAGCTATTTGATTAAGGGCTTTATTGAACTCATCTTCATGTTGTTCTACAATGGCCCCCTCCAAGCAAGCCACCCTCTTAGCAAGCTCAGATTCTCCTCTTTCAACTTGCCCGCCTCAGATTTTGGCGCTTGTCTTCGGGTCTCCTTATCGAGAAGATAGAATAGCCTCCACCTCCTTCACCCTTGATCAAGATTCCACAAGAGTGGACTTCAGCGATGCCACCTCAGCTTTCTCGACAAGTACGCCTTTGTTCTCAACGAGGCCATATCTCAGCTTCCGACGAAAGATACCTTTGTCTTCAGCAAGGATGATTCGACCTGAGAAGCAGCAAGTTTGGCCTTCAAATCTTCTATCTCAACAGTGGCCTTCTGACTAGCCTCCTTCATTTTCTGGACCTCAGCTAAAGAGTCGGCCTTGGACTTCAAAGCCTTCTCTAGTTCCTTCTTATTGATGGCCTCCTTGGCCACAATCTACTCAGCCTTCCTCGCCAACCCTCGCCAAATTTCCAAGGAAGCCATAGAACGTGCCATGTAGGCGGTCATCATATCAAACGAGTTGTCGGCTCCAGCAGACAATTTGCAGCCCCCGGTCATGCTAAGATATGCGGATGGTAGGAAAAAGACCCCAGGCATCAAATCCAGGGCCCCATAAGGAATTGGCAGTAGGAGGGGCCACGTAGCAAGACAAGCCGCCAGGGGGCAAATTTGGCCCTGAAGTCACCACCACTTTGCCTTTGGGTTAAGTAGGCAAAGGTGGAGGAGGAGGAGTAGTGGCTTTCCCTTCTTAGTGGCCGCCTCCTACTACAGTTGTAGAGTTGGCCTTTGCTTTGCCTGCCTCCTTGTCGGATACGACTAGGTCGCCAGCTTTCTCAACCATTAGGACTGAGTCCTTCCTCGGCCAGGCTTGCGGCCGACTTCTTTACTGGCAGCAGTTGCAATGTGGCGTTGGTCTCAAGAGCCTTTCGACTGCCAGCTCCTAGCATCATTGGTCAAGCGAGCCTTCTTAATCAACTTGACCATGTCCACTCCCTACTTCTTTAACATACCTGCAAGCCAAAAACACCACATGTTATCACTTTCGCGCAAGGCTGAGTCAGAGAAAGTAACCACTCACTCTTCAGCGAAAGGTAGCGTTGCTTGTGGAGATCCAGGACAGTATGTCCCCTGTAATTCATTCCTCCTCGCAGGCTATCCAGTATTTGCAAATCAAACTTAGCCTCCAAAAAAGAATTGGCCCCTCACTAGCCCCTTGAACTTAGGGGGTTCCCGCCAAGAAAGTGACAAAGGCCGAGAGTCAACGCAGTTGACTCGCCTCGATGCCTGAACCTTCACAAACCGACTCTTGAACTTGTAGGAAGCCGTGTAGGAGGTGAGAGCCCCTGTGTTAGGCAGGGCGTCAGCCAGAAGACCCAAACCTAACCGACCGGCTGAGTCGAGTGGTACAAAGGGCCGAGGAAGACGGCGGCAGGAGCAAACTCCCAAGGGCCGTGCAAACCACCCCGAAAGCCTGAATCGCTGCCCAACCACCGGGGTGAAGTCGAGATGGGGCTATCCCCAACCCCTCAGACATCCGCCTCGAAGAAGCCGGAGGG
>JAENHJ010000023.1:0-70000 GCA_025330945.1 Mucuna pruriens | reverse complement strand
CTTTAACTGTTACCCAAATTTCTCAATGAACTTGAGAAATGAAAAAACAAGTAAATCAATAAAATTATATACAAAATAACCAAATGATATACGTGATGAAGACTCTGGTCCTATTCAAATAATAGTTAGAATCTATTATAAAGTTACTAAAGTAGGTTATAATTATAGAGCCATAAGACAATCACCTAGAAATGAAATCATATTATTAGAAGCTAATTACAATAAATCAGCAGTACAAATACCTAAGAAATTAAGTCATGCAGAAATAATAAGTAAAGTACCTAAAGAATGGTTATTAGAAGAAGTAATAGAAGAACCAAAGATTTATCACAATCAAATTAGAGAAATAATTCAAAATGGTCCTAATATAAGATTAAAAATGAATAGGTCAAAATCATTAATGATAAATGAGCCACAAGTAATTTATAAAGGTAAACCTTCAAGATATACTATAGATGGATCAAATCTAGATTGAAAAGGATTAAATATAAATAAGTCAAAGATAGTAGAACCTGTATACTCAGAAAACTCAGAATCACCTAATTACTCACCAACAAGATCACAAGTATTAAATACTTTAATAAGATAAGAACCTTTTGAAATAGATAAAATTTGGATTAGAAAAGATTTTGAAGCAAAATATAATAAGGAAATTAGAGAATGGTATTTCAAGACATTTAGTAAAGAACAAACATAAGAATTTAGGAAAATATTTTATGAATATTTAGAAGGGAAAGAAATTAATATATACTTCTTTGATTGATTTTCTCAATATTGTGAAGAAAATAAGATAAACTATCCTTTTAAAAACCAAGTAAGTACGACAGGAGTAATAGATAATAATTGGAAAACAAAAGATAATGAAATAATAAGATCAAAATATCCTTCACAACAAACAATAACTATAGAATTCGCTATAATGGAAATAGAAGCAAGCCCTTTTAAAGATACAATAAGAGATTTAGATAAAGCACTAGATAAAACAGATATTAAAAAATTACATTCACAAATGAATTATTCTAATACAGTATTAGGAGTAATGTCTAAACAATTAACAAGAATTGAAGGAATAAAAAACCTAGAAAATAAAGATCTATCGTCAACTAGTACTAGTAAACCACCAAAAAACCAATATACAAATTAATAAATGTACCTCAAAAAGAATTAGAATCTATTAAATTAGATGATAATACTAATATAAAAATTGAAGAAATAAAAAAAGATTAAAAAAAACTAACAATAGATAAAAACTCCATAATACTATAGAAGTTAATAAGTAAAGGAATTATCAGAAAATTAGAAATTATTATCGAAGACCATCTCCAGTAGATGTACAATTTGAAGAAAGAGGAGAGTTAGTTCAAAACTCTTTTTTCAGGAAGTGAAATAGTTGAATGGAATATAGATGAATTAAGTGATCAAGCTATATTAGACATAACCTGCCAAATGACAATGACAACAACAACGCATAAAACAAGAGGTTGTTTAGATAAGTCAGCCACTTTAGCTATAATACAAGGATTTACCGGCCAACTAAAAGGACGGTGGGATAATCTTTGTACAGATAATGACAAAGCAATAATATTAAATAGTGTAAAAAATGAAACCAACCAAGAAGATGTCGTAGCAACAATTATATATACAATTATTCAAAATTTATAGGAGATCCTAATATATTTAAAGAAAGGGTTGGAGATCAATTAAATATTCTTTACTGTCCATCAATGTCTGATTATAGATGGTATAAAGATGTATTTATGTCAAAAGTAACATTAAGAGAAGATGACTTTGCCAATTATTGGAAAGAAAAATTTATTTCTGGACTATCTAAACTATTCTCACAAAAAGTGAAAACAAATTTAGAATGATATCACGGACATCCTATTAGATATGAAACTCTAACTTATGGATAATTATATAATATAGTAGTTCAAATAGGTATACAAATATTTACTGACTTTAGATTACAAAATAAAATGAGAAAAGAAAGTATGTCTAATAAAAGAGAACTAGAAAAATTTTGTCAACAATATGATGTAGAACCTATTAGAGCCCCTAGTACTAGACATAAGAAAAAGTTTAGAAAAGAAAAACCTTATAATAGAAAATATAAAGTATATAAAAGAACATATCATAATGAAAAAAGAATTAATAATAAAAATCAAAATCAGCAAAACCCTGCTAAATAGAAATATAAGAAAAAACAAAAATATAAAACTACAAAGAGAGAAATTAAATGTTATAAATGTGGAAAAATAGGTCATTATGCAAATGAGTGTCAAATTATACAAAAAATTAATCAATTAGAAGATTAATCATTAAAGAAGAATTTATTAAATATTCTTATAGAATCAGATTTAGAAGAAACCACTAATGAAGAAGAATCTGAAGAAGAGTTAGAATTAGAACAAATAGAAACTTATAGTTCAACATCTTCAAAATTAGAAGAAGATAATGAATATTGTTTAGGGGCAGGATTATGTAGTTGTAATGATTGTAAAACTATAAATGTATTAACAAGAGATCAAACTTCTTCATTAATAAAGATAAAGTTTTAGAATGGATTAGGTATCCACTACCTAATAAAAGTGATTTAATAAAAAGAATTCAAAATGAACCAATATTTTCAAAATTTGATTTAAAATCAGGATATTACCATATAGGAGTAAAAGAAGAAGATAGATATAAAACAACTTTTGTAGTACCCTTTGGGCATTATGAATGGAATGTAATGCCACAAGGTCTAAAAAATGCTCCTAGTGAATTTCAAAATATAATGAATGATATATTTAATAAATATGCAGAATTTTCATTAGTATATTTGGATGATGTATAAATATTTTCAAAAAGTCTAAATGAACATGTAGAACATTTGGAAAAATTTATTAATCTTATAAAAGAGAATGGTTTAGTAATTTCTAAAAAGAAAATTAAAATATTTCAAGCCAAAATAAGATTTTTAGGATTTGAAATAAATCAAGGAACTATTATACCTATTTCAAGTTCAATAGAGTTTGGAGAAAAATTTCCTAATGAAATAAAAGATAAAACTCAATTACAAAAGATTTTTAGGTTGTGTGAATTATATAGCAAAATCCATATCCAATATTAGAATAATATGTGCATCCTTATATAAAAGATTAAGAAAAAATCCTCCTGAATGGAATAATGAAATGACTCAAGTTATTATAGAAATTAAAAATCTAGTAAAAAAATTACCCTGCTTAGGAATTCCTAATCCTAATGCAGACTTAATAATAGAAACTGATGCATCAGACATAGGGTATGATGGAATTTTAAAGCAAAAACTTCCAGATTCTTCAATAGAGCAAGTAGTCAAATATCATTCAGAAATTTGGCATCTATCTCAACAAAAATATTCTACTGTTAAAAAGAAATACTTTCAATTGTTTTTTTGTGTTCAAAAATTTCAAGATGATGTTTTTAACAAAGTTTTTAATACGCACTGATTGCAAAGTTGCACCCAGTGTTCTTACAAAAAATGTTCAAAATTTGGTCTTAAAACATATTTTTGCCAGGTGGCAAGCGTTATTATCATGTTTTGATTTTGAAATTGAACATATAAAAGGAAAGCATAATTTTTTTCGAGATTTTTTAACAAGGGAATTTTTACAGAGTTCTCATGAGCAGCAAGGCTCCTAAGCCTAGCGGGAAAGATGATTATGGTCCCCCACTAGGATTAGATAAAAATAAAAAAGTCCAAGATGATCCATTATCATAATCATTATTGGTAAAAAAAAATCAATATGGTCTCCCACTAGGATCAAATGAAGTTGAAATAAATTCTCCATCAAAACTAGAACTCTTACCCATCTTAACCATAGAACCTTTTATGATTAAAGAAAATCTAAAAGATGTGATACCCCATCTTTTCCCAAAAAAATTCCATTACCTTCCTAATAACCTGACTAAAACCCAGAGATTTTATGAGTTTATTTTAGTTGATACAGATTCAGCTGAAATAACTCATACTAAAGATGAGCATGGAATCAAACTATTTTCAAAAATAAAAATTTTAAAAATCCTTTCACCTCAAGATTGGAATCAACCTTTATTCGGTTCTAAAATCTTCTCAAGGCAATTCAATCCTCAAGAATTTACCTATTATGATTATATAGATGCCTGGTTCAATACTCTTTGTATTTATCCAGATAATAACCTGACTAAAACCCAAAGATTTTATGAGTTTATTTTAGTTGATACAGATTCAGCTGAAATAACTCATACTAAGGATGAGCATGGAATCAAACTATTTTCAAAAATAAAAATTTTAAAAATCCTTTCACCTCAAGATTGGAGTCAACCTTTATTCGGTTCTAAAATCTTCTCAGGGCAATTCAATCCTCAAGAATTTACCTATTATGATTATATAGATGCCTGGTTCAATACTTTTATATTTATCCAGAAAAGCATTCATGGTTTATCTTGTTCAAAAGAGGGATCTCATTAAAATTTCCAAAGTGGTTCATAAAATGGTTTTATAACTTTGGACCATTACCAGAAATATTTCCCAAGAATGTCCTAGAGGTTTACTATTACTTCAAGGAATCATCAACATTCACAATCTATTACTTGGATACATAATGATCTCTTTTGTGGCTTCACAATCTATTACTCGGATACTTGCATGGGACTATTTAATTGTATCTCAATACGAAGAAGAAATAACCGACATGAAGATGTTGGCAAGAAAGATTAAAGTCCGCTGGTGGAAAAAATTCAATACTAGTTGATCAGTAAAGCAAAGATATCAGAATGACTAAAAACCAATAAAGCAAAAAAGGGTTTACCATCACATGCACAATTAACTAAAGAATTATTATTTTTAGTAAAAAAAAAGCAGAGATTAATGGCAGAATTAACATCATCATCCACTGTAGAAGAATTCTTTAACAAGGCAAAATCCTTACAAGGGGTTAGCTCCAACAATGAGTCAGATGAAGGGTCAAGCCAATCTAACCCTTATCTACGAAACGAAGATATGTTTGATTAAGCCAGACCAATGAAAGTTGTCGGCACAAAAAGAAAACGAAGTTAACATCTTCAAAGCTCATTTCCTAAAGAAAACCCTCCTCAAAACCTTCTTCCTTAAAATTTTAACTTCCTACCTTCTTGCATCATATTTTGTAAGCTCTCTTATCCATTATCTATTTTCAATGGCATTTTTATTCATTACTTCTCATATCTCTGCACTTTAGTGGTATCAGAGTCTATCCTCTGAATTAATTACATAAATTATCTGATTTTGATTTTTCTTGGGGGGTATAATAAGTATAAGTAAGCATAAACATGCATCCTCTTACTTATAAAGCAGATATAGCAAAGAAAATAAGAAGAGATCTTAATAGATTTATTAAAAATAGGAAAAGATTGTATAAATATAGTCCTGCTTTATATATGCATGTGTTAGTAAGTATATACATGCATCTTGTCAAAAGAATAGCCGTTGAAGCAAAGAAAATTAAAAAATATATCAATAGGGTTTTAAAGAAAAGAAAGCGTCTTTATCCACTATGTTCTTTTTTATATACACATATATTAGATAAAATGCTTCAAGACTATATTTAGTATAAAAAGAACTAGATGAGAAGAGATCTTAATAGATTTATTAAAAATAAGAAAAGATTGTATAAATATAGTCCTGCTTTATATATGCATGTGTTAGTAAGTATATACATGCATCTTGTCAAAAGAATAGCCGCTGAAGCAAAGAAAATTAAAAAAGATATCAATAGGGTTTTAAATAAAAGAAAGCGTCTTTATCCACTAAGTCCTTTTTTATATACACATATATTAGATAAAATGCTTCAAGACTATATTTAGTATAAAAAGAACTAGAAGAAATAGCACATATGGTAGTATGAGTATGGTATCCTAAAAACATCAGTTAAGAAGAGAACTAAAAAAAGCTAGAAAAGAATTAAAACATATAATAAATAAAAAAACTTTATTATTACAAGATCCATTAAATTATTCTTGGAGGTTAGCATTTAGTTATAATCTAATAAGATATATTAAAAAAGAACTAGTACAATTGATTGCTTGATTAAGTTGTTACTACCTTTGTAAGTTGATTCCTAAGTCTTCTTAAAGGCTTAGGAATCAAGAGTTAGTCTATAGTTCTCCGTGTAACACTGAGAGGTGTGCATACGTTGGTCAACTCCTTTTCTGGTGGTCCCGGCAGTAAAGCCTAAGAGGTAGTAAGACCGTTGGTTTAGCCAGAGGGTATAAGGGGTGGTCCTGGAGCATGGAAACTACACAAAAACTTAAGATGCCTAATTTTTTAAGAACACTTAGCGATTTAAGTCTAAAAAACAAAAATAAACAAATAGTAGTAAAAACTTGTCAGGATCATCAAGAAGCCTCTAGTTCTAATTCTAATAGAGAAAAAGAATTATATATAGCCGATATAGAAAAATCCCTTCAGAACTGGTCAATACTGATTATTAAGAAAAGTGAAGTCTATAAAAAATATAGTATATGGTCAACAAACCCAAGATGAAATTCATATAATGGAATATGAATACCCAGGAGCAAGAAATGATCAAATCATTAACATATTAAAACAAAATGAATTAGATGAACACATTAAGAAAGGATATAATTATATTCATCTATGATTAATACAGATAACTGCAAAACCAAACTATAGATTAGGAATAAATAGTCTAATATTAATGATGTTAAGAGATATAAGATGTAAAAAATTTAAGGATTCAATAATATCAATAGTAGAAAGTAATCTTTATGATGGCCCTGTGATGAGTCACAAATTATACATCTTTTAGACACCTAAGAAGGGTGGTAGCAAGACTATTTCGTGCTTAAGAATGGATTGTTAGTTAAGATTCATTTTATGGGCTTAAGTATAGAGAAAATACAAATCTGTGTTAATTCAGAAGTTTTAGCTAATAAAAAAGTATCACTCCTTCTTCTGCAGGTCAAGCCGAGTTGACCACGGTCAACAGAAGAGTCTCAACCGAGATGAAGTCGTCCCGGCCAGACCGGCTCCATCTCGGCCAAGCCAGATTCGTCTCGGCAACCCATGCCTTGTAGCCCAATAGCCCAATAAAGGGCGGCCCAATTGTGCTTGTCCAAGTCAGCTATCCAGCTTAGAGGCCACCTCAGCGCCAGCTCAGCCACCATGTCACTCTTGGAGAATCTGCCACGTCATTTTGGAAGATCTTCACAGGGTAGAAAAGGAAATTCACATTGTAATTCTGTTAGGATATTTTGTAGCGTCATCTAGCTGCTCAGCTCGTGTATATATAGGAGGAGTTGTGCACTTTTTAGGGGTGTTTGAATTCACTCTGATTACATCTTCATTTTATCCATTTTATCGCTCTCCATTTCACGGTGGTGCATGGTGTTGCTTTGGCGTTTCTCTCGATCGAGGAAGTGCAGGTTTGAGACTAGGAAGCTGAAGTCTGTCAGAGGGGATCGATCAGATTATTGACGCACTCTGGGGGAGCTGATCCTCAGTGCTCAGGCTAACGGAGGTGAACCACCACCATCAACCATGGCGATCGTCGTGGAAGATGGATCCACCTGAATTCAGAACCACTGTATTTGTACTCTGTTTCTATTAAATCAATTTCATTATGCATCTCTTATCTCCGTTCTCTTCCTCTCCTTTAATTCATGATTTAATCCGCGATTGCAGTTGAATTGTGAACAACGTTAAGCTAAGCCGATTGGAATTGGTTTAACTAATTTAGTAGGTAATCATTTAGTGATTGTTAACTGAGAACCTAAAATCAGCTCTGAACTTAATCCCTTCCAACTGATGAGGTAGCGATTGCATAAATCCTCGGTATGGTAATAGACAAACCTTTGGCGATTGCCATAAGACTTCCCAAGGCAGATATGGATTGAGAACTGGAGTGTGGAAATTGGACTGGACTTGGACCAACAGAACTGAATATGAATACAGTTATATCATAATAATAATAGGAAATCAGTAATAGTAGTATATGTTTACTGCATTCATAAACTTAGTTTACTTTCCGCTTTGCTTAAGTTCAAATTCCCCCTGTTTACTGCTTTTCAGTCTGAGACAGAGATAGTCCATCTCTGTAGCGTCTGTCCGCACTCAGCCGAGACCAAGCCGGATTATCTCTGTCGAGATCATCTCGGCTCAGTCTCTGCCGAGATCATCTTGGCTCAGTCTCTGCCGAGAGAAACTCGGCTAGTTGCCGGGGAGAGTCAACACTTTACATCTCAGATTCTATATTACTTTGCTTCACACTAAGTCACAACTGAGCACATTGTGTCCTTGAGAAAAATGACCTAGGGTTGACTATGCTATAGTTAGCTTTAGTTATTTGATAAGAGTTCAAAACGACTGAAAAAGAATCCATCATCACCCTGCCTTGTTTAACTGTTACCCAAATTTCTCAATGAACTTGAGAAATGATAAAACAAATAAATCAATAAAATTATATACAAAATTACCAAATGATATATTTGATGAAGATTCTGGTCCTATTCAAATAATAGTTAGAATCTATTATAAAGTTACTAAAATAGATTATAATTATAGAGCCCTAAGACAATCACCTAGAAATGAAACCATATTATTAGAAGATAATTACAATAAATCGACAATACAAATAACTAAGAAATTAAGTCATGAAGAAATAAGAAGTAAAGTACCTGAAGAATGGTTATTAGAAGAAATAATAGAAGGAGAACCAAAAATTTATCACAATCAAATTAGAGAAATAATTCAAGATGGTCCTAATATTAGATCCAAAATGAATAGGTCAAATTCATTAATGATAAATGAACCTTAAATAATTTATAAGGGTCGACCTTCAAGATATTCTGTAGATGGATCAAATCTAGATTTAAAAGGATTAAATATAAATAAGTCAAAAAATAGTAGGACCTGTATACTCAGAAAACTCAGAATCACCTAATTACTCACCAATAAGATCACAAGTACTAAATACTTTAATAAGAGAAGAACCCTTTGAAATAGATAAAATTTGGATTAGAAAAGATATTGAAGCAGAATATAATAAGGAGATTAAAGAATGGTATTTCAAGACATTTTGTAAAGAACAAACAGAAGAATTTAGAAAAATATTTTATGAATATTTAGAAGAAATAGAAATTAATATATATTTCTTTGACTGGTTTTCTCAATATTGTGAAGAAAATAAGATAAACTATCCTTTTTAAAACCAAGTAAGTACTATAGGAGTAGTAGATAATAATTGGAAAATAATAGATAATGAAGTGATAAGATCAGAATATCCTCCACAACAAACAATAACTATAGAATTCGCTAGAATGGAAATAGAAGGAAGTCCTTTTAAAGATATAGTAAAAGACATAGATAAAATAGCGGATAAAACAGACATTAAAAAATTACATTCACAGATGAATTATTCTAATACAGTATTAGGAGTAATATCTAAACAATTAACAAGAATTGAAGGAATAAAAAATTTAGAGAATAAAGATTTACCCTCAACTAGTACTAGATAACCACCAATAAAACCAATATACAAATTAATAAATGTACCTCAAAAAGAATTAGAATCTATTAAATTAGAAAATAATACTAATATAATAATTGAAGAAATAAAACATAGATTAGAAAAACTAACAATAGATAAAAACTCCATAAATACTATAGAAGTCAACAAGTTAAGGAATTATCCAAAACTTAGAAATTATTATCGAAGACCATCTCCAGTAGATGTACAATTTGAAGAAAGAGGAGAGTTAGTTCAAAACTCTTTCTCAGGAAGTGAAATAGTTGAATGGAATATAGATGGATTAAGTGATCAAGCTATATTAGACATAACCTGCCAAATGACAATGGCGGCAACAACGCATAAAACAAGAGGGTGTTCGGATAAGTCAGCCGCTTTAGCCATAATACAAGGATTTATCGGCCAATTGAAAGGATGGTGGGATAATCTTTGTACAGATAATGATAGAGCAATAATATTAAATAGTATAAAAAATAAAACCAACCAGGAAGATGCCGTAGCAACACTTATATATAAAATTATTCAAAATTTTATAGGAGACCCTAATTTATTTAAAGAAAGGGCTGGAGATCAATTAAATAATCTTTATTTTCCATCAATGTTAGATTATAGATGGTATAAAGATGTATTTATATCAAAGGTAACATTAAAAGAAGATGGCTTCACCAATTATTGGAAAGAAAAATTTATTTCTGGACTACCTAAATTGTTTTCAGAAAAAGTAAAAACAAATTTAGAAAGATATCACGGTGCATAATATAGTAGTTCAAATAGGTATACAAATATGTACTGATTTTAGATTACAAAATAAAATGAGAAAAGAAAGTATGTTTAATAAAAGAGAACTAGGAACATTTTGTCAACAATTTGGTGTAGAGCCCATTAGAGCCCCTAGTACCAGACAAAAGAAAAAATTTACAAAAGAGAAACCTTATAATAAAAAATATAAAGTAAGTAAAAAATATAAACCTTATCATAATGAAAGAAGAATTAATAATAAAAATCAAAATCAGCAAAACCTTGCTAAACAGAAATATAAGAAAAAACAAAAATATAAAACTATAAAGAGAGAAATTAAATGTTATAAATGTGGAAAAATAGGTCATTATGCAAATAAGTGTTGAATTATACAAAATAATATTCAATTAGAAGATGAATCATTAAAGAAGAATTTATTAAATATTCTTATAGAATCAAATTTAGAAGAAACCTCTGATGAAGAAGAGTTAGAATTAGAACAAATAGAAACTTATAGTTCAACATCTTTAGAATTAGAAAAAGATAATGAATATTGTTTAGGATCAGGATTATGTAGTTGTAATGATTGTAAAACTATAAATGTATTAACAAGAGATCAAACTTCTTCATTAATAAAAATAATAGAAAAATTAGATGAATCTTCCTTAAAGGATGAATTTATAGAACAGCTTAATGATATAATTATAAAAGATGAAAAATCTAGAAAAGAATGTAGTCATGTTAGTATGAAAGAAATAATGAATAGGTTTACTGATAATAATCAAATTGTAACCATAAAAGATTTACAAGAATAAATTAAAATACTGAAACAAGAAATACAAGAATTAAAAGAAAATGATATATCATTAGAATATAGAATATTACTATTAGAAAATGATATATATAATAAATACACAAAAGGGAAAAGAAAAAATAAATGAAGAAGAAAAAGATAAAATAGAACATCAAGGAAATCCTTATATTAGTATATTAAGTTTAATAACTACACATAAATGGATTACAAAAATAACCTTAATAGTAGGAAGTGAAAAATTTAATATGGTAGCATTAATAGATTCGGGAGCAAATATAAATTGTATTTAAGAAGGATTAATTCCTACAAAATATTATGAAAAAGCACTAGAAGGAGTAGCTAGTGCTAACGGATCAAGAATGCATATTCAATATAGCTTCAATTATAAAAATCAAATTTGTTTTAATACAGCTTTTGTATCAGTTAAAAATATTAATACACCAATGGTATTAGGAACACCTTTTTTAACATTATTATATCCTTTTCACGTAACTGAAAAAGGTTTAGTAACAGAAAAAGTAGGAAAAGAAGTATGTTTTGAATTTGTAAAACCACCTAGGACAAGACAATTAATTTTTTTTGGGAGAATTACTAATAAAAATAGATAGAAAGAAAAAACAAATTAATTTATTAAATAAAGAGATAAAATTTAAAAGAATAGAATAATAATTAAAATCTAGCAAAATTCAAGAAATTATTAAAAAATATGAAAATAAAATCATAAAAGAAATATGTGAAACAAATCCAATTGCTTTTTGGCATAGGAAAAAATATGAAGTTTCATTACCTTACATAGAAGATTTTGATGAAAAAAAAAATCCCCACTAAGGCTAGACCTATACAAATGAATAAAGAATATTTCGATTATTGTAAGAAAGAAATACAAGAATATTTAGAGAAAAATTAATAAGACCTTCAAAATCTCCTTGGAACTGTACAGGATTTTATGTTATGAAAGCCTATGAAGTAGAAAAAGGCGCTCCAAGATTAGCTATTAATTATAAACCTCTTAACAAAGTATTGAAATGGATTAGGTATCCATTACCAAACAAAAATGATTTAATAAAAACAATTCAAAAGGCAACAATATTTTCAAAATTTGATTTAAAATTAGGATATTACTAGATAGGAGTAAAAGAAGAAGATAGATATAAAACAACTTTTGTAGTACCCTTTGGGCATTATGAATGGAATGTAATGCCACAAGGATTAAAAAATGCTTCTATTGAGTTTTAGAATATAATTAATGAATGAGATATTCAATAAATATGCAGAATTCTCATTAGTATATTTAGATGATGTGTTAATATTTTCAGAAAACCTAAATGAACATGTAGAAATTTATTAATCTTATAAAAGAAAATGGTTTAGTAGTTTCTGAAAAGAAAATTAAAATATTTCAAACCAAAATTAGATTTTTAGGATTTGAAATAAATCAAGGAACTATTATACCTATTTCAAGATCAATAGAATTTAGAGATAAATTTCCAAATAAAATAAAAGATAAAACTCAATTACAAAGATTTTTAGGATGTGTAAATTACATAGCAAAATTTATACGTAATAGTAGAATAATATGTGCACCTTTATATAAAAGATTAAGAAAAAAATCCTTTTGAATGGACTAATGAAATGACCCAAGTCATTATAGAAATTAAAAATCTAGTAAAAAAATTACCCTGCCTATGAATCCCTGATCCTAATGCAGAATTAATAATAGAAACAAATGCATCAGACATAGGGTATGGGGGAATTTTAAAGCAAAAACTTCCATATTCTTTAAAAGAGCAAGTGGTCAAATATCATTCAGGTATTTGAAATTTATCTCAATAAAAATATTCTATTGTTTAAAAAGAAATACTTTCAATTGTTTTATGTGTTCAAAAATTTCAAGACAATGTTTTTAATAAAAAGTTTTTAATACGCATTGATTACAAAGTTGCACCTAGTGTTCTTACAAAAGATGTTCAAAATTTAGTTTCAAAACATATTTTCACCAGATGACAGGCATTATTATCATGTTTTGATTTTGAAATTGAGCATATAAAAGGAAAACGTAATTTTTTACTAGACTTTTAACAAGAGAATTTTTACAGGATTCTAATGAGCAACAAAGCTCCAAAACCGAGTAGCAAAGATGATTATGGTTCCCCACTGGGATCAGAAAAAAAAAGCAAAATTCAATATGATCCCCCACTAGGATCACATAAGATAGAAATAAGTTCGTCATCAACTTCAATAGGTCCTACAATAGCCTCATTAAGACCAAACTATCAAAACACCACAAAATCTCAATACTCTTTAGCCCATATATTAGCCAATCCTATTCCAAGACCCATAAATCCTCTTGTATCAAAAAATAGATTTATACCTTTATATTTTAATACCATAACCGGACCAAAATCTTAACCCATTACCACAACACATGAACTTTCAAGTGATCCCTATATAGAAAAATCTGAACTTCTACCTATTATGACCTTAGAATCATACATGATCAAAGAAGACCTTAAAACTTTAGTAGCCCATATCTTTCCAAAAACCTTCCATTTATCTTCCAAATAATCCATTAAATACCCAAAGATTTTATGAATTTATTTTAGTGGATACATATTCAGTAGAAATTACTCATACCAGAGATAATCAAGGAAATGTGCTACTCTCAAAAATGAAAATCATAAATATCCTATCTCCACAAGACTGGAATCAACACTTGTTCGACTCCAAGACCTTCTCAAGACAATTTAATCCTCTAGGATACACTTATTATGATTATATTGATGTTTGGTTCAATACCTTTTATATTAATCCAGAAAAAAATTCTTGGTTTATCTGGTTTAAAAAAGGAATTCCATTAAAATTTCCAAAATGGTTCGTGAAATGGTTCTACAACTTGGGACCACTACTGAAAATATTTTCTCAAAATGTTAAGGAAGTTTATGATTATTTCAAAGAAACCTCAACATTTGTACCAGGATATAGGATTATTTCTTTTGTAGCCTCACAATCTATTACATGGATCTTGGTTTGGGAGTACGTGATAATACCTCAATATGAAGAAGAAATAACGAATATGAAGCTTCTGGCAAGAAAAATTAAAGTTAAATGGTGGAAAAAGTTTAACACGGAGATAATTAACAAAACAAAGATATCTGAATGGTTGAAGAACAATAAAGCCAAAAAAGGTTTACCTCCAAAATTGGAATTGAATAAAGAATCATTATTTTTATTAGAAAAACAAAGATTGATGGCAGAGTTAGTGGCATCTACAACTGCAGAAGAATTTTAAAGCAAGGCAAAATCCTTAAAAGGGGATAGCTCCAAAGATGAGTTAGATGAAGGGTCAAGCCAATCTAACCCTTATCTGCGAAATGAAGATATGTTTGACAAGCTGGACCAAGAAGAGTTGACGGCACAAAAAGACAATAAAAATAAAGCAAAAGGCAAGAAGATAAGATTTCAAGATGTATATCTGATCACTCCCAGAGATTCTCTTATCAAGTTGTCGGTCACCCGACTATACTGTTATTTCAATAATTATATAAATTTAGGTGTAAGTTTCTTATCGGTTATGTAACTATAAAGGCTATAGTACAACCTTACTTTCTGTAAAAAAAAAAAAACGTGGTAGAATCTTTCCTATAGGTGCACCATTTTAGAATAGCTTCTAGGGGGATACCAATTATTGTACTCTTTTGTAGAAAGTTTACGTAAGATTGAAAATAGTAAAATTACTGTAACTACTTTATGCAAATATAAATAGGGGCATTCTGAAGGGAAGAGACATTGAAAATTTTCATAGCCTTTCACATGAAGAAATCTCTCCTTTCTAAAAATCTTCCTTAAATTTTTAACTTCCTTCCTTCTTCCTTCCTACTTACTTCATAATTTGTAAGTCTTATTTACTACTTTCCATTACAATTCCTCTATTTACGTTTTAATTTTCTGCATTACATTAGTGGTATCATAGTCATTACTCATAGTTAATTTCATATATTATCTGATTTTGATTTTTCTTGGGGGATATAGTAAGTATATACATGCATCCTGTCAAAAGAATAGTCGCTGAAGCAAAGAAAATTAAAAAAGATATCAATAGGTTTTTAAAGAATAGAAAGCGTCTTTATCCACAATGTCATTTTTTATATACACATATATTAGATAAAATGCTTCAAAAACTATATCTAGTAGAAGAAGAACTAGAAGAAATAGCACATATGGTAGTATTATATACCAAAAATATTAGCTAAGGAAAACCTTGAAAACAAAAAGAAAATAATTAAAGAGACTTGTAACAAATAAAAGAACTTTATTATTACAAGATCCTTTAAAATACTAGTGGAATCTAGTATCCAGATATAGTTTGATAAAATATATTAAAAAAGAACTAGTTCTCTTGATAGATTGAATAAGTTGTTACTACTATTTGTTTTTTTTTTTTACTTAAATCGCTAAGTGTTTTTAAAAAATTAGGCATCTTAAGTTTTTCTTTAGTTTCCAACCTTAAAAAATTATACCCTCTGTCTAACCAACGGTCTTACTACCTCTTAGGCTTTACTGTCGGGACAAACCACCTAACAATATTTTTAAGAATTAAAAATACATTTAAATTTATTTGATACAATAGTGTTAGCAGCACATTACACTTCCCTTCACAACATCAACAATTTCGATTTTACCATGCACAACAGAGGTTGTTTTTTATTTATTTATTTATTTATTTATTTATTTTATTATTATTATTATTATTATTATTATTATTATTATTATTATTATTATTATTATTATTATTATTATTATTGTTATTATTATTATTATTATTATTATTATTATTATTATTATTATTATTATTATTATTATTATTATTATTATTATTATTGTTATTATTATTGTTATTATTGTTATTATTGTTATTATTGTTATTATTATTATTATTATTATTATTATTATTATTATTATTATTATTATTATTATTATTATTATTATTATTATTATTATTATTATTATTATTATTATTATTATTATTACAAGATCCCATAGGTTACTCTTGGAGATTAGGATCTCGTTATAATCAAATAAGATATATTAAAAAGGAACTAGTACGCTTGATAGCTTGATTAAGTTATCACTACCTTTGTAAGTTTTTGTGATTTAGCCAAAGATCAATAAGTCTTCTTAAAACTTTAGGAATCAAGAGTTAGTCTATAGCTTTCTGTGTAACACTGAGAGGTGTGCATACGTTGGTCAGCTCCTTTTCTGACGGTCCCGACAGTAAAGCCTGAGAGGTAGTAAGACTGTTGGTTTAGTTAGAGAGTATAAGGGGTGGTCCCGGAGCATGGAAACTAAAGAAAAACTCAAGATGCCTAATTTTTTAAGAATCCTTAGTGATTTGAGTCTAAGGAACAAAAATAAACAAATAGTAGTAAAAACTTGTCAAGATCATCAAGAAGCCTCTAGTTCTAGTAATAATAGAGAAAAAGAATTATACATAGCTGATATAGAGAAATCCCTTCAAAATTGGTCAATACCTATTATTAAGAAAAATGAAGTATATAAAAAACATAGTATATGGTCAACAAACCAAGATGAAATTCACATAATGGAATACCCAGGAACAAGAAATGATCAAATTATTAACCTATTAAAACAAAATGAATTAGATGAGCATATTCAAAAAGGTTATAATTATATTCATTTAGGATTAATTCAAATAGCCGCAAAACCAAACTATAGATTAGGAATAAATAGTCCAATATTAATGATGCTAAGAGACATAAGATGTAGAAAATTCAAAGATTCAATAATATCAATAGTAGAAAGTAATCTTCATGATGGCCTTGCCTTCTTTAACTGTTACCCAAATTTCTCAATGAACTTGAGAAATGATAAAACAAGTAAATCAATAAAACTATATACAAAATTACCAAATGATATATTTGATGAGGACTCTAGTCCTATTCAGATAATAGTTAGAATCTTTTACAAAGTTACTAAAGTAGATTATAATTATAGAGCTTTAAGACAATCACCTAGAAATGAAACCATATTATTAGAAGCTAATTATAATAAATCAGTAGTACAAATACCTAAAAAATTAAGTCATGAGGAAATAATAAGTAAAGTACCCGAGGAATGGTTATTAGAAGAAATAATTGAAGAACCAAAAATTTATCATAATCAAATTAGAGAAATAATTCAAGAAGGTCCTAGTATAAGGTTAAAAATGAATAGGTCAAAATCATTAATGATTAAGGAACCATAAGTAATCTATAAAGGCCAACCTTCAAGATATTCTGTAGATGGGTCAAGTTTAGACTTAAAAGGATTAAACATAAATAAGTCAAAAATAGTAGAACCTGTATATTCAGAAAACTCAGAATCACCTAAATATTCACCAACAAGATCACAAGTATTAAATACTTTAATAAGAGAAGAACCTTTTGAAATAGATAAAATTTGGATTTAAAGAACAAACAGAAGAATATAGGAAAATATTTTATGAATACTTAGAAGAGAAAGAAATTAATATATACTTCTTTGATTGGTTTTCTCAATATTGTGAAACAAATAAGATAAATTATCCTTTTAAAAATCAAGTAAGTACTATAGGAGAAATAGATAATAATTGGAAAACAAAAGATAATGAGATAATAAGATCAGAATATCCTCTACAGCAAACAATAACTATAGAATTTGATAGGATGGAAATAGAAGAAAGCTCTTTTAAAGATATAGTAAAAGATTTAGATAAAGCAGTAGACAAAACTGATATTAAAAAATTACACTCACAAATGAATTATTCTAATATAGTATTAGGAGTAATGTCTAAACAATTAACAAGAATTGAAGGAATAAAAGCTTTAGAAAACAAAGATTTACCCTCAACCAGTACTAGTAAACCACCAATAAAACCAATATACAAATTAATAAATGTACCTTAAAAAGAATTAGAATCTATTAAATTAGACAATAGTACTAATATAAAAATAGAAGAGATAAAACAAAGACTAGAAAAATTAGGAGTAATGTCTAAACAATTAACAAGAATTGAAGGAATAAAAGCTTTAGAAAACAAAGATTTACCCTCAACCAGTACTAGTAAACCACCAATAAAACCAATATACAAATTAATAAATGTACCTAAAAAAGAATTAGAATCTATTAAATTAGATAATAGTACTAATATAAAAATAGAGGAGATAAAACAAAGACTAGAAAATAAACACTAGATAAAAACTCCATAAATACTATAGAAGTTAATAAGTTAAGAAATTATCCAAAACTTAGAAACTATTATCCAAGACCATCCTCAGTGGATGTACAATTTGAAGAAAGAGGAGAGTTAGTTCAAAACTCTTTCTCTTGAAGTGAAATAGTAGAATGGAATATAGATGGTATGAGTGATAAACAAATATTAGATATAACCTGCCAAATGACCATAGCAGGAACTGCCCATAAAACAAGAGGCTGTTCAGATAAGTCAGCTGCCTTAGCCATAATACAAGGATTTACTGGCCAACTGAAAGGTTGGTGGGATAATCTTTGTACAGATAATGATAGAGCAATAATATTAAATAGTGTAAAAAATGAAACTAACCAAGAAGATGCCGTAGCAACACTTATATATACAATTATTCAAAACTTTATAGGAGACCCTAACATATTTAAAGAAAGGGCTGGAGACCAATTAAATAATCTCTATTGCCCATCAATGTCTGATTATAGATGGTATAAAGATGTATTCATGTCAAAAGTAACATTAAGAGAAGATGGCTTTGCCAACTATTGGAAAGAAAAATTTATAGCTGGATTACCTAAATTATTTGTAGAAAAAGTAAAATCAAACTTAAAAAGATATCATGGACACCTTATTAAGTATGAAACTTTAACTTATGGACAATTACATAATATAGTAGTTCAAACAAGAATACAAATATGTACTGACTTTAGATTACAAAATAAAATGAGAAAAGAAAGTATGTCAAATAAAAGAGAATTAGGAACATTTTGTCATCAATATGGCGTAGAACCTATTAGAGCCCCTAGTTCTAAACATAAGAAAAAATTTAGAAAAGAAAAACGTTATAATAAAAAATATAAAGTATATAAGAGAACATATCATAATGAAAAAAGAATTAATAAAAATCAAAATCAGCAATATCTTGTTAAATAAAAATACAAGAAAAAACAGAAATATAAACCTACAAAAAGAGAAATTAAATGTTATAAATGTGGTAAAATAGGTCATTATGCAAAAAAGTGTAGACTTATACAAAAAATTAATCAATTAGAAAATGAATCATTAATAGAAAACTTATTAAATATTCTTATAAAATCAGATTTAGAAGAAACTTCTAACGAAGAAGAGTCTGAGGAAGAATTAGAATTAGTACAAATAGAAACTTACAGTACAACATCTTCAGAATCAGAAGAAAATGAATACTGTTTAGGAGCAGGATTATGTAGTTGTAATGATTGTAAAACTATAAATGTATTAACAAGAGATCAAACTTCTTCATTAATAAAAATAATAGAAAAATTAGAAGTGTCTCCCTTAAAAAATGAATTTATAGAACAACTTAATGATATAATTATTAAAGATGAAAAATCTAAAAGAGAATCTAGTCATGTTAGTATGAAAGAAATAATGAATAGGTTTACTGACAATAATCAAACTATAACCATAAAAGATTTACAAGAAGAAATTAAAATACTTAAACAAGAAATTCAAGAATTAAGAGAAAATGATATATCAATAGAATATAGAATATTACAATTAGAAGGAGAAGATATGATAAATAAACAAAAAGGAAAAGAAAAAATAAATGAAGAAGAAAAAGATAAAGTAGAAAATCAAGGAAACCCTTATATTAGTATATTAAGTTTAATAACTGCACAAAAATGGAATACAGAAATAACATTAATATTAGGAAGTGAAAAATTTACTATGATAGCATTAATAGACTCAAGAGCAGATATAAATTGTATTCAAGAAGGATTAATCACTACAAAATATTATGAAAAAACTCTTGAAGGAGTAACAAGTGCTAATGGATCAAAAATGCATATTCAATGTAAATTACCTAATGCAAAAATTTGTAAAAATCAAATTTATTTTAATACAGCTTTTGTATTAGTAAAAAATATTAATACACCAATGATATTAGGAACTCCCTTTTTAACCTTATTATCTCCTTTTCAGGTAACTCAAAAAGGATTAGTAACAGAAAAAGTAGGAAAAGAAATATGCTTTAAATTTGTAAAACCTCCTAGGACAAGACAATTAAATTTATTAGGAGAAGCATTAATAAAAATAGACAGAAAGAAAATCAAATTAATTTATTAAATAAAGAGATAAAATTTAAGAGAATAGAAGAACAATTAAAATCTATCAAAATTCAAGAAACCATTAAAAAATATGAAAATAAAATTATAAAAGAAATATGTGAAACAAATCAAACTGCTTTTTGGCATAGAAAGAAATATGAAGTTTCATTACCTTATATAGAAAACTTTGATGAAAATAAAATCCCTATTAAAGCTAGACCAATACAAATGAATAAAGAATATCTAGATTATTGTAAGAAAGAAATACAAGAATACTTAGAGAAGAAATTAATAAGACCTTCAAAATCTCCTTGGAGCTGTACAAGGTTTTATGTTATGAAAGCCTGTGAAGTAGAAAGAGGAGCTCCAAGATTAGTTATTAATTATAAACCTCTCAATAAAGTTTTAAAATGGATTAGATACCCATTACCTAATAAAAATGATTTAATAAAAAGAATTCAAAATGCAACAATATTTTCAAAATTTGATTTAAAATCAGGATATTATCAAATAGGAGTAAAAGAGGAAGATAGATATAAAACAGCTTTTGTAGTACCCTTTGGGCATTATGAATGGAATGTAATGCCACAAGGATTAAAAAATGCTCCTAGTGAATTTCAAAACATCATGAATGATATATTTAACAAATATGCAGAATTTTCATTAGTATATTTAGATGATGTATTAATATTTTCAAAAAATCTAAATGAACACATTGAACATTTAGAAAAATTTATTACCCTTATAAAAGAAAATGGTTTAGTAGTTTCAAAAAAGAAAATAAAAATGTTTCAAACCAAAATAAGATTTTTAGGATTTGAAATAAACCAAGGAACTATTATACCTATCTCAAGATCAATAGAGTTCGGAGATAAATTCCCAAATGAAATAAAAGATAAAAATCAACTACAAAGATTTTTAGGATGTGTTAATTATATACCAGAATTTATACCAAATATTAGAATAATATGTGCACCTTTATATAAAAGATTAAGGAAAAATCCTCTAGAATGGAATAATGAAATGACCCAAGTTATTATAGAAATTAAAAATTTAGTAAAAAAATTACCCTGCTTAGGAATCCCTGATCCTAATGCAGATTTAATAATAGAAACAGATGCATCTGACATTGGGTATGGGGGTGTATTAAAACAAAAACTTCCAAACTCTTCAAAAGAGCCCCTAGTAGTAGACATAAGAAAAAATTTAGAAAAGAAAAACCTTATAATAAAAAATACAAAGTATACAAGAGAACATATCATAATGAAAAAAGAATTAATAAAAATCAAAATCAGCAATATCCTGTTAAACAAAAATACAAGAAAAAACAGAAATATAAACCTACAAAAAGAGAAATTAAATGTTATAAATGTGGTAAAATAGGTCATTATGCAAATAAGTGTAGACATATAAAAAATAAATCAATTAGAAGATGAATCATTAAAAGAAAACTTATTAAATATTCTTATAGAATCAAATTTGGAAGAAACCTCTAATGAAGAAGAATCTGAAGAAGAATTAGAATTAGAACAAACAGAAACATATAGTACAACATCTTCAGAATCAGAAGAAAATGAATACTGTTTAGGAGCAAGATTATGTAGTTGTAATGATTGTAAAACTATAAATGTATTAACAAGAGATCAAACCTCTTCATTAATAAAAATAATAGAAAAATTAGAAGAATCTCCTTTAAAAAATGAATTTATAGAACAACTTAATGACATAATTATTAAAGATGAAAAATCTAAGACAATCTAGTCATGTTAGTATGAAAGAAATAATGAATAGGTTTACTGACAATAATCAAACTATAACTATAAAAGATTTACAAGAAGAAATTAAAATACTTAAACAAGAAATTCAAGAATTAAGAGAAAATGATATATCATTAGAATATAGAATATTACAATTCGAAGGAAAAGATATGATAAATAACCAAAGACGAAAAGAAAAAATAAATGAAGAAGTAAATGAAGAAGAAATTCAAAGAAACCCTTATATTAGTATATTAAGTCTAATAACTGCACAAAAATGGAATACAAAAATAACATTAATATTAGGAAGTGAAAAATTTACTATGATAGCATTAATAGACTCAGGAGCAGATATAAATTGTATCCAAGCAGGATTAATCCCTACAAAATATTATTAAAAAACTCTTGAAGGAGTAACAAGTGCCAATGGATCAAGAATGCATATTCAATATAAATTACCTAATGCAAAGATTTGTAAAAATCAAATTTGTTTTAATACAGCTTTTGTATTAGTAAAAAATATTAATACACCAATGATATTAGGAACTCCCTTTTTAACCTTATTATATCCTTTTCAAGTAACTGAAAAAGGATTAGTAACAGAAAAAGTAGGAAAAGAAATATGCTTTGAATTTGTAAAACCTCCTAGGACAAGACAATTAAATTTATTAGAAGAAGCATTAACAAAAATAGATAGAAAGAAAAATCAAATTAATTTATTAAATAAAGAGATAAAATTTAAGAGAATAGAAGAACAATTAAAATCTATCAAAATTCAAGAAACCATTAAAAAATATGAAAATAAAATTATAAAAGAAATATGTGAAACAAATCCAACTGCTTTTTGGCATAGAAAGAAATATGAAGTTTCATTACCTTATATAGAAAACTTTGATGAAAATAAAATCCCTACTAAAGCTAGACCAATACAAATAAATAAAGAATCATTATTTTTATTGGAAAAGTAAAGACTTATGGTAGAATTAGCAGCATTAACAACTGGTGAAGAATTCTACAACAAGGCAAGATCATTACAAGGAGGAAGCTCCAAGTATGACTCAGATGAAGGGTCAAGCCAGTCTAACCCTTATCTCAGAAATGAAGATATGTTCGACTAGCTCAACCAATAAAAGCTGTCTGCACAAAGAGACAATAAACCAATAGACAAAAAGATAATATTTCAAGATGTGTATGTGATTACTGCCAAAGATTCTCTTATCAAGATGTCATCCCTCCGACTTTAATGTCGTGTAAAAATTGTATAGATATAAATTTCGTGCAAGATATGTATCTAAAAAGGCTATGGTATAGCCTTACTTTCTGTAAAAAAAAAAAAAAAAAACGTGGCTGGATAAAATCCAAAAGTGTTGTAATATCTCTATAAAAATAGAACAATAATTAGGACACCCTAGGTTAACTTATTAGGGGTGCACCAATAATTATAGACTTTAGGCTTACTTTTTAGGTATGTACATATAATTGTAACCACATTTTCCATCTATAAATAGAGAGGAACTCTAACGGAGGAGGCATCACGAAGCAAACACTTCTAAAAGCCTCTCTTCTGAAGTATATCCTCCTTTCAAAAGCCCTCCTTCTTAAACTTTTAGCTTCCTTCCTTCTTCCTTTTCAAAAATCTTCATAATTTGGAAGTCTTCTTCATAAATCTTTTAGCACTTTTTATAACTCTTATCATTTAAATTGTCTCTATATAATAGTGGTATCAGAGCCTACACTCTGAGTTAATCACTTTTTATAATTTGATTTTGATTTTTTCTTGGGGGTATAGTAAGTATGTGTATATAAGAAAGCACTTACTCGATATAAGACTTTTCTTCTTCTTACAAATCTATTAAGATCTTTTTTGATTATTTTTTGTTATAAAATGCTAATACAGAAATTGTAATGAAAGTGCTAAAAGATTTACACATCTTGAAATATTATCTCCTTGTCTGTTGGTTTATTGTCTCTTTGTGCCGACAGCTTTTATTGGTTGAGCTAGTCGAACATATCTTCATTTCTGAGATAAGGGTTAGACTGGCTTGACCCTTCATCTGAGTCATACTTGGAACTTCCCCCTTGTAATGATCTTGCCTTGCTGTAGAATTCTTCAGCGGTTGTTGATGCTGCTAATTCTACCATAAGTCTTTGCTTTTCTAATAAAAATAATGATTCTTTGTTTAATTATGCTTTTGGAGGTAAACCTTTTCTGAATTTATTGTTTCTTAACCATTCTGATATTTTTATCTTGCTAATTATTTAAGTATTGAATTTTCTCCACCATTTGACTCTTATCTTCCTGGTTAATAACTTCATATCAGTTATTTTGTCTTCATATTCTGGTATGATCTTGTAATCCCATGCCAATATCCAGGTAATAGATTGTGAAACTATGAAAGATATCATCCTGTATCTAGGCACAAATGTTGAACTTTCTTTGAAATAATTATATACTTCTGTCACTTGCTGAGGGAATATCTCTGGTAATGGTCCAAAGTAATAAAACCATTTTATGAACCATTTTGGGAACTTTAATGGAATTCCTTTCTTTAACCAGACAAACCATGAATGCTTCTCTGGATGGATGTAAAGTGTATTGTACCAAGCATCTATATAATCATAATAATTATATCTTGGAGGATTAAATTGTCTTGAAAAAGTTTTGGAGTCAAACAAATGTTGATTCCAGTCTTGTGGGGATAAGATATTGTTGATTTTCATCTTTGAAAATAATACATTTCCTTGATCATCTTGGGTATGTGTGATTTCTACTGAATCTGTATCCACCAAAATAAATTCATAGAATCTTTGGGTTTTTAATTGGTTATTTGGAAGATAATGGAAGGTTTTTGGAAAGATATGGTCTATTAAGGTTTTTATGTCTTCTTTGATCATGTATGATTCTAGGGTCATAATAGGAATAAGTTCAGGTTTTTCTATATAGAAATCATTTGAAGATTCAGGTGTTGTAGTAATAGGCTGAGATTTTGATTCAGTTATGGTATTGTAGTATAAAGAGATAAATATGGTTTTTAATGCTAAAGGATTTGTTGGTCTTGGGCTTGGATTGGCTATCATCTGGAATAAGGAATATTGAGATTTTATGGGGTTTTGGTAATTTGGTTTTGATGAAGGTATTGGACCTGTTGATGTTGATGATGAACTTAACTCTATCTTGTGCGATCCCAGTGGGGGATCATATTGTATTTTATTCTTTTGTTTATCTGATCCCAGTGGGGAGTGGGGGACCATAATCATCTTTGCTACTTGGTTTGGGAGCTTTGCTCATTGATACCCTGTAAAAATTCTCTTGTTAAAAAATCTGGTAAAAAATTATGTTTTCCTTTGATATGCTCAATTTCAAAATCAAAACATGATAATAATGCTTGCCATCTTGCGAAAATATGTTTTGAAACTAAATTTTGAACATCTTTTGTAAGAAGACTGGGTGCATCATTGCAATCAGTGCGAATTAAAAACTTTTTATTGAAAACATCATCTTGAAATTTTTGAACACATAAAACACTTGAAAGTATTTCTTTTTTGACATTAGAATATTTTTGTTGAGAAGGATGTCAAATACCCGAATGATATTTGACTACTTGCTCTTTTGAAGAGTTTGGAAGTTTTTGTTTTAAAACACCCTCATACCCAATGTTAGATGCATTTGTTTCTATTATTAAATCTGCATTAGGATCAGGGATTCCTAAGCAGGGTAATTTTTTTACTAAATTTTTAATTTCTATAATAACTTGGGTCATTTCATTATTCCATTCTAGAGGATTTTTCCTTAATCTTTTATATAAAGGTGCACATATTATTCTAATATTTGGTATAAATTCTGCTATATAGATAACACATCCTAAAAATCTTTGTAATTGATTTTTATCTTTTATTTCATTTGGGAATTTGTCTCCAAATTTTATTGATCTTGAGATAGGTATAATAGTTCCTTGGTTTATTTCAAATCCTAAAAATCTTATTTTTGTTTGAAATATTTTTATTTTCTTCTCTAAAACTACTAAACCATTTTCTTTTATAAGATTAATAAATTTCTCTAAATGTTCTATATGTTCGTTTAGATTTTTTGAAAATATTAATACATCATCTAAATATACTAATGAAAATTCTGCATATTTACTAAATATATCATTCATGATGTTTTAAAATTCACTAGGAGCATTTTTTAGTCCTTGTGGCATTACATTCCATTCATAATGCCCAAAGGGTAGTACAAAAGTTGTTTTATATCTATCTTCCTCTTCTACTCCTATTTGATAATATCCTGATTTTAAATCAAATTTTGAAAATATTGTTGCATTTTGAATTCTTTTTATTAAATCATTTTTATTAGGTAATGGGTATCTAATCCATTTTAAAACTTTATTGAGAGGTTTATAATTAATAACTAATCTTGGAGCTCCTCTTTCTACTTTAGAGGCTTTCATAACATAAAACCCTGTACAACTCCAAGGAGATTTTGAAGGTCTTATTAATTTTTTCTCTAAATATTCTTGTATTTCTTTCTTACAATAATGTAGATATTCTTTATTCATTTGTATTGGTCTGGCTTTAGTAGGAATTTTATTTTCATCAAAGTTTTCTATATAAGATAATGAAACTTCATATTTCTTTCTATGCCAAAAAGCAGTTGGATTTGTTTCACATATTTCTTTTATAATTTTATTTTCATATTTTTTGATGGTTTCTTGAATTTTGACAGATTTTAATTGTTCTTCTATTCTCTTAAATTTTATCTCTTTATTTAATAATTTAATTTGATTTTTCTTTCTATCTATTTTTATTAATGATTCTTCTAATAAATTTAATTGTCTTGTCCTAGGAGGTTTTACAAATTCAAGGCATATTTCTTTTCCTACTTTTTCTGTTACTAATCCTTTTTCAGTTACCTGAAATGAATATGATAAGGTTAAAAAGAGAGTTCCTAATATCATTGGTGTATTAATATTTTTTACTAATACAAAAGCTGTATTAAAACAAATTTGATTTTTACAAATTTTTGCATTAGGCAATTTATATTGAATATGCATTCTTGATCCATTGGCACTTGTTACTCCTTCAAGAGTTTTTTAATAATATTTTGTAGGGATTAATCCTGCTTGGATACAATTTATATTTGCTCCTGAGTCTATTAATGCTATCATAGTAAATTTTTCACTTCTTAATATTAATGTTATTTCTGTATTCCATTTTTGTGCAGTTGTTAGACTTAATATACTAATATAAGGGTTTCTTTGAATTTCTTCTTCATTTACTTCTTCATTTATTTTTTCTTTTCGTCTTTGTTTATTTATCATATCTTCTCCTTCGAATTGTAATATTCTATATTATAATGATATATCATTTTCTCTTAATTCTTGAATTTCTTGTTTAAGTATTTTAATTTCTTCTTGTAAATCTATTATAGTTACAGTTTGATTATTGTCAGTTGATGTTAAAATAGGTCAGGGTAAGATGATATGAACCAGAACAGGGTAAGGCACGAATCACCTTCGTTCTTTTCTAGGTTGGAATTCGTGAACTACACCAGAAGTTAAGGTACAATTAGGGCACGACTAGATCTCGAGCTACAGACCTCGGAATTGAGTGATTCCAAAACAAGAGAAACGATGACGTTCTGAATTGCAAAATTGACTTATGAATCACCGAAAAATACCGAGAATTGGTCGAGATTTGATCCAAACTTAGTTTGCCTGAAAATGGGGAACGGGACTGTGCTAGGGTTTCACACAAAACGCGATGATAAATTGGGACGTGAGAAGAAAGAAAAGATGAAAGGAACTGGTGAGCGTCACACTTCCAAGGATGGAAGATAAGCCCGGAGATTGAACACACAAAGGGGTGAAAACCTTTGATAAACCTCAATTTTTGGATTGCAAGAACCCAAGAGAAACACTTTCTTAAGAAAACAAAAGTTTTGATGTTCTGCCTCTTTACAATCGTTTGAGGTCTTTTTATAGTGGCCACAATCCTAACCACTAGGTTTAGTGAAGGTCCAACATTAAGTCAGCCCACACTATAGAAAATAAAATAACTAAAAGTTTTATGGGCTTATGGATTAGTGTAGCCTAGTATTTTTATTTAATAAGAAAAACAAACTAAATATCTTTATGGGCCTGTCATGCAATTCAGGCCAGAAGCTTCATTCCTCAAGTTGGATGAAAAGATTGATCAACTTGGGCTTGCATCCTTCTAGGTTTAGTTCTTTTTGAATAAGGGCTGCCAACACTTGTTGTATAGCTTTCCTTAGCTCTCTTTGTCCTTGCCCTTGCCATAGGCCCTCCAACTCCTTCAAGTGCCACACTCTTGGTCATGTCCTCATCACTCCCCCCCTCTTGAAGAGGATTTGCCCTCAAATTAGAAGCATCATCATCCTCCAAATGTGACTAAGGAATTTTGCATCCCTATCACTTACAATGCTCCTTGGTAGCCCATGAAGCCTTACTATTTCCTTGAAAAACAAATCAGCCACATGAGAAGCATCATCTACCTTCTTGCAAGGTACGAAGTGTGCCATTTTAGAAAACCTGTCAACCACAACAAATACAGAATCCTTTCCATTCTTTGTTCTGGGAATTGGATGCCTATACTTGATGGTAATGTTATTTATGGCTCTATAATTAGAACACATCCTCCATGAGCCATCCTTCTTGAGCACCAAAATAACAGGTACAGCACATGAACTCATGCTATCTCTCACCCAACCTTTGCTCATGAGCTCTGTCACTTGCCTTTCAATCTCTTTGGTCTCTTATGGGTTGCTCCTATATGCTAGCCGATTAGGCAAAGAAGCTCACAGAATGAGATCAATGTGATGTTCAATCCCCCTCAAAGGTGGCAAGCCATTGGGTACACTTGTTGGAAACACATCTTCAAAATCCTGCAAAAGAGATCTAATACAAGGAGGCAATTCAAACTTGTCAAATTCGTTAGCATACAAAATGTGACTTTAACAAAATAATAAGTAGAGGGGCTGCGTTGTGCAAAGCACCCTCCTTACTTCCCTTTCTCTTGCTAAACAAAGTTGTTTACCCTCAAGTGTTTCACTCTTTTTCTTTTCTCTCTTGTTCCTCTCAGGTGTTTCACTCTTCCTCCCAAGTGTTTCACCCGTACTCTCATTTGCTATCTTTTCTCTTATTCTGATTTGATCCTCACACACCTCCTTAGGAGTCAAGGGCTTGAGAACCAACTTCTTATCCTGATACATAAAAGAAATTTTGTTAGTGAAGCCATCATGAATGGCTTTGGTGTCATACTGCCACGGCCTCCCCAAAAGGATATGGCTGGCCTCCATTGGAACTACATCACATAACACCTTATCTTGATATCTCCCAATGGAAAAGGACACTTCCACTTGTAGTCTCACTTGTACCTCTTCTCCTTCACTAAGCCATTGAAGCTTGTATGGCCTAGGATGTGGTGTAGTGTCCAAGTTCAATTTTGACACTAATCTAGAACTCACCACATTTGTGCAGCTTCTCCCATCAATGATCACCAAACAAACCTTACCATTGATTGAACATCTTGTATGGAAAATGTTCTCCCTTTGAGATGCATCCACAACCTTAATTTGGCTTCCAAGCAACCTCCTAATCATGCACAACTGTCCCTCATTAGCCACCACCTCTTCATCACTTTCCTCTTCTTCTCCACCACTAGCATCAGATTGGCTTGTGTATTCCCCACTATCCTTGAGAAGAATGGTCTTCTTTGTAGGACACTCATAGGCATAATGACCCATGCCTAAACACTTGAAGCACTTCACTTCTCTAGTCCTCTTTGGTGGATGTTCAACTCACCTTTCAGGTGTTTTCCCATGGTTTGAATGCACTGCATTGCTAGAAGAGGTAGAATCTGCTTTCTTGACTCTATCCTTCCAATTTGAAGGACTATAGCTAGTAGAACTCTTTCTTGATGTACTCTTTGTTTTTAATTGTTGTTCTACTCTAATGGCCTTATGCAAAAGGTCCTTCATTTCCACAAATTCCTACAACTCAACAACATCTCTAATATCATGATTTAAACCATTAAGGAAGCGTGCCATAGTTACCTCAGGATCTTCTTCAATATTTGCTTGGATGATAAGCACTTCCATCTCCTTATAATACTCTTCCACTCCCTTGCTTCCTTGAGACAATTTCTGCAGTCTTAATTTTAAGTCCTTATGGAAGCTAGATGGTACATAGCGCTTCCTCATGATCCTCTTCATTTCTGCCCAAGTGTCCACCATAGGCTCCTCATTTCTAGTCCTCTCCCTCTGCAACTTGTTCCACCAAATCAATGCATAATCAGAAAACTCAGCAGCTGCAAGTCTCACTTTCTGCTCCTCACTATAATTGTTGCAAGAGAAGACATGTTCAATCTTGAGCTCCCACTCCAAATATGCCTCTGGATCACTTCTACCCTTGAAAGGTGGTACATTCAACTTGATTCCTTCTATTCTTCCCTCATTCCTATACTGCCTTCCCCCTCCTCCAGGTGGGGTTCTATTCTCCAACTAATCCAACCTCTCATGGAATTCATCTTGTTGTTGCTTCATCAACCTCTCCAAGTGTTGAGTAAGAGCTGTGATTTGGAACTGAATATCATTGTTGATGTTTCTTTCTGCCATTGATTAACAAACAGGTCAAAGATATCAAGAATAAATATATATTTGGTGTTTGAAAATTTCCTTACCCACTCAAGTGTTTGCACACACAATTTGGCTTTTACTATAATGAACACTCTTTCCTTTTTCCTCTCTATTCCTCCTTAAGTTCTTAACAAACCAAGAAGAGAAAATACAGAAACTTTCACCAACCTTTGTGCAGCCAATTAACTCAAGAAAAAGCTAACAAAATGACTCAAATGAAGACAAAAGAAGGCAACAAACAACTAGGACAACAACCGGAATTAGACACCAACAAAGGAAAGGAACTTAACTCAAAAGGAAAAACAAAGGATGCAGCAAAATAGGCCAAAACTGGGCATACAATTAAGGACACTATGCAGCCACAAGCAGAATGTTGAACAATTAAGGTGCAGCCAAAGATATAATTCGTGCGCAAATTTCCACCAACACAACTACAACAAGAACTCAGAAATTCAAACAAACAAGGTGCTGTATTTCTTCCTTCAATCAACCACAAATATTACCTTAAAGAATGAGCTTTAAAAAAAATTCTAATAGCATGAACCATTCAGCCAATTTTTTTTTTGTTTTTCTTTTCTTTTTTGTTTTGTTTCTTTTTTTAGAATTCTCAATTGTGTTAGAGGCCTAACTTTTTCAATGGTTCAGCCTAACATATATGACTTTTGCAATGGTTCAACCTAACAGATATGACTGTAATAAGGTAATATTATTGATGAAAAAAATCAAGCAAAGAATATACCAAAAGTGCAGCCTTGCAATTCCTAGAAACCAAAGCTCTGATTACCAAATGATGTGAAATTAGGTCAGGGTAAGATGATATGAACCAGAACAGGGTAAGGCACGAATCACCTTTGTTCTTTTCTAGGTTGGAATTCGTGAACTACACCAGAAGTTAAGGTACAATTAGGGCACGACTAGATCTCGAGCTATAGACCTCAGAATTGAGTGATTCCAAAACAAGAGAAACGATGACGTTCTGAATTGCAAAATTGACTTATGAATCACCGAAAAATACCGAGAATTGGTCGAGATTTGATCCAAACTTAGTTTGCCTGAAAATGGGGAACGAGACTGTGCTAGGGTTTCACACAAAACGCGATGATAAATTGGGACGTGAGAAGAAAGAAAAGATGAAAGGAATTGGTGAGCGTCACACTTCCAAGGATGGAAGATAAGCCCGGAGATTGAACACACAAAGGGGTGAAAACCTTTGATAAACCTCAATTTTTGGATTGCAAGAACCCAAGAGAAACACTTTCTTAAGAAAACAAAAGTTTTGATGTTCTGCCTCTTTACAGTCGTTTGAGGTCTTTTTATAGTGGCCACAACCCTAACCACTAGGTTTAGTGAAGGTCCAACATTAAGTCAGCCCACACTATAGAAAATAAAATAACTAAAAGTTTTCTGGGCTTATGGATTAGTGCAACCTAGTATTTTTATTTAATAAGAAAAGCAAACTAAATATCTTTATGGGCCTGTCATGCAATTCAAGCCAGAAGCTTCATTCCTCAAGTTGGATGAAAAGATTGATCAACTTGGGCTTGCATCCTTCTAGGTTTAGTTCTTTTTGAATAAGGGCTGCCAACACTTGTTGTATAGCTTTCCTTAGCTCTCTTTGTCCTTGCCCTTGTTATAGGCCCTCCAAGTCCTTCAAGTGCCACACTCTAGGTCATGTCCTCATCACTAGTAAACCTATTCATTATTTCTTTCATACTAACATGACTACATTCTCTTTTATATTTTTCATCTTTAATAATTATATCATTAAGTTGTTCTATAAATTCATTTTTTAAGGGAGACACTTCTAATTTTTCTATTATTTTTATTAATGAAGAAGTTTGATCTCTTGTTAATACATTTATAGTTTTACAATCATTACAACTACATAATCCTGCTCCTAAACAGTATTCATTTTCTTCTAATTTTGAAGTTGTTGTACTGTAAGTTTCTATTTGTTCTAATTCTAATTCTTCCTCAGACTCTTCTTCGTTAGAAGTTTCTTCTAAATCTGATTCTATAAGAATATTTAATAAGTTTTCTTTTAATGATTCATCTTCTAATTGATTAATTTTTTTGTATAAGTCTACACTTATTTGCATAATGACCTATTTTACCACATTTATAACATTTAATTTCTCTTTTTGTAGGTTTATATTTATGTTTTTAATTGTATTTTTGTTTAAAAGGATATTGCTGATTTTGATTTTTATTAATTCTTTTTTCATTATGATATGTTCTCTTATATACTTTATATTTTTTATTATAAGGTTTTTCTTTTCTAAATTTTTTCTTATGTTTAGAACTAGGGGCTCTAATAGGTTCTACGCCATATTGATGACAAAATGTTCCTAAATCTCTTTTATTTGACATACTTTCTTTTCTCATTTTATTTTGTAATCTAAAGTCAGTACATATTTGTCTTCCTGTTTGAACTACTATATTATGTAATTGTCCATAAGTTAAAGTTTCATACTTAATAAGGTGTCCATGATATCTTTCTAAGTTTGATTTTACTTTTTCTGCAAATAATTTAGGTAATCCAGCTATAAATTTTTCTTTCCAATAGTTGGCAAAGCCATCTTCTCTTAATGTTACTTTTGACATGAATACATCTTTATACCATCTATAATCAGACATTGATGGGCAATAGAGATTATTTAATTGGTCTCCAGCCCTTTCTTTAAATATGTTAGGGTCTCCTATAAAGTTTTGAATAATTGTATATATAAGTGTTGCTACGGCATCTTCTTGGTTAGTTTCATTTTTTACACTATTTAATATTATTGCTCTATCATTATCTGTACAAAGATTATCCCACCAACCTTTCAGTTGGCCAGTAAATCCTTGTATTATGGCTAAGGCGGCTGACTTATCTGACAGCCTCTTGTTTTATGGGCAGTTGCTGCCATGGTCATTTGGCAGGTTATATCTAATATTTGTTGATCACTCATACCATCTATATTCCATTCTACTATTTCACTTCCAGAGAAAGAGTTTTGAACTAACTCTCCTCTTTCTTCAAATTGTACATCCACTGAGGATGGTCTTGGATAATAGTTTCTAAGTTTTGGATAATTTCTTAACTTATTAACTTCTATAGTATTTATGGAGTTTTTATCTAGTGTTAATTTTCTAGTCTTTGTTTTATCTCCTCTATTTTTATATTAGTACTATTATCTAATTTAATAGATTCTAATTCTTTTTTAGGTACATTTATTAATTTGTATATTGGTTTTATTGGTGGTTTACTAGTACTGGTTGAGGGTAAATCTTTGTTTTCTAAAGCTTTTATTCCTTCAATTCTTGTTAATTGTTTAGACATTACTCCTAATTTTTCTAGTCTTTGTTTTATCTCTTCTATTTTTATATTAGTACTATTGTCTAATTTAATAGATTCTAATTCTTTTTGAGGTACATTTATTAATTTGTATATTGGTTTTATTGGTGGTTTACTAGTACTGGTTGAGGGTAAATCTTTGTTTTCTAAAGCTTTTATTCCTTCAATTCTTGTTAATTGTTTAGACATTACTCCTAATACTATATTAAAATAATTTATTTGTGAGTGTAATTTTTTAATATCAGTTTTGTCTACTGCTTTATCTAAATCTTTTACTATTTCTTAAAAAGGGCTTGCTTCTATTTCCATCCTAGCAAATTCTATAGTTATTGTTTGTTGTAGAGGATATTCTAATCTTATTATCTCATTATCTTTTGTTTTCCAATTATTATCTATTACTCCTATAGTACTTACTTGATTTTTAAAAGGATAATTTATCTTATTTGCTTCACAACATTGAGAAAACCAATCAAAGAAGTATATATTAATTTCTTTCTCTTCTAAGTATTCATAAAATATTTTCCTATATTCTTCTATTTGTTCTTTAGTAAATGTTTTGAAATACCATTCTCTAATCTCTTTATTATATTCTGCTTCAAAGTCTTGTCTAATCCAAATTTTATCTATTTCAAAAGGTTCTTCTCTTATTAAAGTATTTAATACTTGTGATCTTGTTGGTGAATATTTAGGTGATTCTGAGTTTTCTGAATATACAGGTTCTACTATTTTTGACTTATTTATGTTTAATCCTTTTAAGTCTAAACTTGACCCATCTACAGAATATCTTGAAGGTTGGCCTTTATAGATTACTTGTGGTTCCTTAATCATTAATGATTTTGACCTATTCATTTTTAACCTTATACTAGGACCTTCTTGAATTATTTCTTTAATTTGATTATGATAAATTTTTGGTTCTTCAATTATTTCTTCTAATAACCATTCCTCGGGTACTTTACTTATTATTTCCTCATGACTTAATTTTTTAGGTATTTGTACTACTGATTTATTATAATTAGCTTCTAATAATATGGTTTCATTTCTTGGTGATTGTCTTAAAGCTCTATAATTATAATCTACTTTAGTAACTTTGTAATAGATTCTAACTATTATCTGAATAGGACCAGAGTCCTCATCAAATATATCATTTGGTAATTTTGTATATAGTTTTATTAATTTACTTGTTTTATCATTTCTCAAGTTCATTGAGAAATTTGGGTAATAGTTAAAGAAAACAGGGCCATCATGAAGATTACTTTCTACTATTGATATTATTGAATCTTTGAATTTTCTACATCTTATGTCTCTTAGCATCATTAATATTGGACTATTTATTCCTAATCTATAGTTTGGTTTTGCGGCTATTTGAATTAATCCTAAATGAATATAATTATAACCTTTTTCAATATGTTCATCTAATTCATTTTGTTTTAATAGGTTAATAATTTGATCATTTCTTGTTCCTGGGTATTCCATTATGTGAATTTCATCTTGGTTTGTCGACCATATACTATGTTTTTTATATACTTCACTTTTCTTAATAATAGGTATTGACCAATTTTGAAGGGATTTCTCTATATCAGCTATGTATAATTCTTTTTCTCTATTATTACTAGAACTAGAAGCTTCTTGATGATCTTGACAAGTTTTTACTACTATTTGTTTATTTTTGTTCCTTAGACTCAAATCACTAAGGGTTCTTAAAAAATTAGGCATCTTGAGTTTTTCTTTAGTTTCCATGCTCCGGGACCACCTCTTATACCCTCTGACTAAACCAATGGTCTTACTACCTCTCAGGCTTTACTGCTGGGACCGTCAGAAAAGGAGCTGACCAACGTATGCACACCTCTTAGTGTTACACGAAAAGCTATAGACTAACTCTTGATTCCTAAATCTTTAAGAAGACTTATTGATTTTTGGCTAAATCACAAAAACTTACAAAGGTAGTAACAACTTAATCAAGCTATCAAGCGTACTAGTTGCTTTTTAATATATCTTATTAGATTATAACGAGATCCTAATCTCCAAGAGTAACCTATGGGATCTTGTAAGAATAATGTTTGTTTATTTGATATAAGATGTTTTAATTCTTTCCTAGCTTTTTTCAAATCTTTTCTTAATTGATATTTTTGTGATACCATACCCATACTACCATATGTGCTGTATCTTTTAGTGCTTCTTCTATTATATATAGTCTATAAAGCATATTTTCTAAAGTATGTGTAATTAAGAAAGGACTTATGGGATATAATACTTTTCTTCTTCTTACAAATCTATTAAGATCTTTTTTGATTATTTTTGCTTGAATTGCTAATCTTTTGACAGGATGCATGTAATATACATACTATACCCCCGAAGAAAAATCAAAATTAGATTATATACGAAATTAACTCAGAGTATAGGCTCTGATACCACTATTGTATGGAGATAGTTTAAATGATAAAATGATAACAGTTATAAAAAGCTAATACAAAAATTGTAATGAAAGTGCTAAAAGATTTATGAAGAAGAGTCTGAGGAAGAATTAGAATTAGAACAAATAGAAACTTACAGTACAACATCTTCAGAATCAGAAGAAAATGAATACTGTTTAGGAGCCGGATTATGTAGTTGTAATGATTGTAAAACTATAAATGTATTAACAAGAGATCAAACCTCTTCATTAATAAAAATAATAGAAAAATTAGAATAATCTCCTTTAAAAAATGAATTTATAGAACAACTTAATGACATAATTATTAAAAATGAAAAATCTAAAAGAGAATCTAGTCATGTTAGTATGAAAGAAATAATGAATAGGTTTCCTGACAATAATCAAAATGTAACTATAAAAGATTTACAAGAAGAAATTAAAATACTTCAACAAGAAATTCAAGAATTAATAGAAAATGATATATCATTAGAATATAGAATATTACAATTAGAAGGAGAAGATATGATAAATAAACAAAGATGAAAAGAAAAAATAAATGAAGAAGTAAATGAAGAAGAAATTCAAAGAAACCCTTATATTAGTATATTAAGTCTAATAACTGCACAAAAATGGAATACAGAAATAACATTAATATTAGGAAGTGAAAAATTTACTATGATAGCATTAATAGACTCAGGAGCAGATATAAATTGTATCCAAGAAGGATTAATCCCTACAAAATATTATGAAAAAACTCTTGAAGGAGTAACGAGTGCCAATGGATCAAGAATGCATATTCAATATAAATTACCTAATGCAAAAATTTGTAAAAATCAAATTTGTTTTAATACAGCTTTTGTATTAGTAAAAAATATTAATACACCAATGATATTAGGAACTCCCTTTTTAACCTTATTATATCCTTTTCAGGTAACTGAAAAAGGATTAGTAACAAAAAAAAGTAGGAAAAGAAATATGCTTTGAATTTGTAAAACCTCCTAGGACAAGACAATTAAATTTATTAGAATAAGCATTAATAAAAATAGATAGAAAGAAAAATCAAATTAATTTATTAAATAAAGAGATAAAATTTAAGAGAATATAAGAACAATTAAAATCTATCAAAATTCAAGAAACCATTAAAAAATATGAAAATAAAATTATAAAAGAAATATGTGAAACAAATCCAACTGCTTTTTGGCATAGAAAGAAATATGAAGTTTCATTACCTTATATAGAAAACTTTGATGAAAATAAAATTCCTACAAAAGCCAGATCAATACAAATGAATAAAGAATATCTAGATTATTGTAAGAAAGAAATACAAGAATATTTAGAGAAAAAATTAATAAGACCTTCAAAATCTCCTTGGAGCTATACAGGGTTTTATGTTATGAAAGCCTCTAAAGTAGAAAGAGGAGCTCCAAGATTAGTTATTAATTATAAACCTCTCAATAAAGTTTTAAAATGGATTAGATATCCATTACCTAATAAAAATGATTTAATAAAAAGAATTCAAAATGCAACAATATTTTCAAAATTTGATTTAAAATCAGGATATTATCAAATAGGAGTAAAAGAGGAAGATAGATATAAAACAGCTTTTGTAGTACCCTTTGGGCATTATGAATGGAATGTAATGCCACAAGGACTAAAAAATGCTCCTAGTGAATTTCAAAACATCATGAATGATATATTTAATAAATATGCAGAATTTTCATTAGTATATTTAGATGATGTATTAATATTTTCAAAAAATCTAAACGAACATATAGAACATTTAGAGAAATTTATTAATCTTATAAAAGAAAATGGTTTAGTAGTTTCAGAGAAGAAAATAAAAATATTTCAAACCAAAATAAGATTTTTAGGATTTGAAATAAACCAAGGAACTATTATACCTATCTCAAGATCAATAGAATTTGGAGATAAATTCCCAAATGAAATAAAAGATAAAAATCAATTACAAAGATTTTTAGGATGTGTTAATTATATAGCAGAATTTATACCAAATATTAGAATAATATGTGCACCTCTATATAAAAGATTAAAGAAAAATCCTCTAGAATTGAATAATGAAATGACCCAAGTTATTAAAGAAATTAAAAATTTAGTACAAAAATTACCCTGCTTAGGAATCCCTGATCCTAATGTAGATTTAATAATAGAAATAGATACATCTGACTTTGGGTATAGGGGTGTTTTAAAACAAAAACTTCCAAACTCTTCAAAAGAGCAAGTAGTCAAATATCATTCAGGTATTTGACATCCTTCTCAACAAAATATTCTACTGTCAAAAAAGAAATACTTTCAATTGTTTTATGTGTTCAAAAATTTCAAGATGATGTTTTCAATAAAAAGTTTTTAATTCGCACTGATTGCAAAGATGCACCTAGTGTTCTTACAAAAGATGTTCAAAATTTAGTTTCAAAACATATTTTCGCAAGATGGCGAGCATTATTATCATATTTTGATTTTGAAATTGAGCATATCAAAGGAAAACATAATTTTTACCATATTTTTTTAACAAGAGAATTTTACAGTAGATCAATGAAAGAAAGCCCCAAACCAAGAAGAAAGATGATTGTGGTCCCCACTGAATCGATAAACAAAAGAATAAAATACAATATGATCCCCACCGATCGCAAGATAGAGTTAAGTTCATCATCAACATCAACAGGTCCAATACCTTCATCAAAACCAAATTACCAAAACCCCATTAAATCTCAATATTCCTTAGCCCAGATGATAGCCAATCCAAGCCCAAGACCAACAAATCCTTTAGCATTAAAAAACAGATTTATCCCTTTATACTACAATACTATAACTGAATCAAAATCTCAGCCTATTACTACAACACCTGAATCTTCAAATGATTTCTATATAGAAAAACCTGAACTTATTCCTATTATGACCCTAGAATCATACATGATCAAAGAAGACATAAAAACCTTAATAGACCATATCTTTCCAAAAACCTTCCATTATCTTCCAAATAACCAATTAAAAACCCAAAGATTCTATGAATTTATTTTGGTGGATACAGATTCAGTAGAAATCACACATACCCGAGATGATAAAGGAAATGTATTATTTTCAAAGATGAAAATCAACAATATCTTATCCCCACAAGACTGGAATCAACATTTGTTTAACTCCAAAACTTTTTCAAGATAGTTTAATCCTCCAAGATATAATTATTATGATTATATAGATGCTTGGTACAATACACTTTACATCCATACAGAAAATGATATTTATTTTTATATATAGAAATCTAATAGTTAATATTTATTATTTTCACTGTGCTTAAAAAAGACGCATTGTATTAGTAATAAGTGAAGCTAATATATTTGAATCCGCCTAACCAACATTTGCTGCCGGCAGTTTGATAACGTCAATAATAACGGTGTGTCAACCTCTAAGCTCAAAATCTCACGCCAACAACCATAGGAATGGCCTCCAAGGTCCTCCCAACAAATTCAAACTTCCTTAACCGCTGCAAATCACCACAAATCCAAACCATCAAAACTGAGCCACCATGCATAGAAACATCACAAGCCACCACATCGTAAAAATCAAATTCCAAGAAACAACCTGAAACCAAGAGAATTTGTAACAAAAAAAAATTAAAAGAAAAAAAAGAATAATGATCTTTGCTCACCGATGATGATGGCGGTGCTTGTTGATGACACTGATGGTGTTCACTCTCTCATGAGTGACGATCCTCTTTCTCCTTCCTTCTCTTTCTCTTTCACCCTTATCCTTTCTCTCTTTTCCCTGATAGTTCTTTTTATTTTTTATATTATATATTAAAATTAATTAATGGTTAAGATTGCATTTAGTTCTAGAAAAAATTTGGTGGCAACATTTTCGCTTTGAGAGAACAAATAAAAATTAACTTAAAAATCATTTAAAAAATATATAGAACTAGCATCACTAATATTTAAAAAAAAAATAGTAATAAGTGTTAATTGCGTTGAAAAAGTTAAAAAATAATAACAAAAACAAAAATCAATTCCAATCCGCAACTATTTTGCGTTTTTTTTTAGTATATAATAAGAGTAATGAAGTTTAAATTTAGGATACTGTACAAATTATTTAAACTCTTATCAGTGGGCTAACCTTAGTGAGTATCTTATGTGACTTCCGAATACCAAATGTCTTCGACAAAAACAAAAAAAAAAAGTAAACAGTCCAAGCTAAGAATCAAAATAATGCTTATTGTAAATATCATTAAACCAAATTCTCATATAATGTAAAATTTGAAGTGAAAAGAATTATTTCTATGTTTTTTTGCCACATTTTAATATCCCTTACCTTCGTTGATTAAAAGAAACAAAGATACCTACGCAACAAATTAAATGGGTCTACGGCGGGTATAAGATTATTATTTATGCATCGTTTGCTTATTGCATCTAACAGAATATACTTCTGTATTAACAAATTAGTTTTCTTTTCTAGTATTTTGCGACCTTTATGTATAGTCCATTTGGTGCTTCAACTCTTGGGAACTTCAGGAGTTCGTTTCCCTCTACTTCCCACCTGCAATAAATAAAAAATATAATGTACTTGCTCAAATAAAAACTTAAAAAGAATCCATAAACTATGTGGTAACGCTACATATAGAACACTTACTATAACATTTACTAAGAGTTTTTGTACATATGACACAAGATTTAAGTACATCCAACTACAAATAAAATAATATATAAGCTACATATGTGTCACAAATTATGAGTTTAACTAATTATTTAGTCTTTATATTTTTACCAACTTTTCGTTTTAGTTCTTATATCTAAAAATTTATGTTTTCATTTTTGCACAAGCAATTTTTTTTTTATTTTAGCTTTTATATCTCCATTTTGTACAATAGTAACTAAAATAAAAGTTGACACAGATATAGCAATCAAATAATTAAATCAGTTATGGTTCAAAGTGTTGTGAAAAGGATTGTCCTGATATATGTATTTGATCCCTGAAAAATGGTACAGAGGAAGATTTTATATACAAGGGTAAGTACTCTACCTGTATGTAGTCACAAAGTAGTGAAGGAAAAGAGAGATTATAAGTATGCCAAGTTCCTTTCCAGGACATATCCTAACTCCTGCTCCAAATAGCATGTTATGGTTATGATACTCCAAGCCTTTCTCCTGCATTTTCATTTCATTTATGTTCACTACCAAGAAGTGCTTAAAATACACACTAAATTTAAGTATTTTGGTTGTTATTAAGCAACTAACCAGCCATCTAGAAGGGTTGAATTTGCTAGGCTCTGGATAGAGGAGGGGGTCACAGTTGGTCTCTCTTGTGTAAACATAAACTCTCCATCCCTGAGGAATGGTAAATCCTGACAAGTGATAACCATAATCAATGCCAACTGAATATTTGAAGAAAACTGTACCTTAATGATTTCCCATGTGATTGCAAATGTACCATTCAGTTCAACATTTGTGGTGGCCTTCCTCAATACCCCATTAACAATGTTAGCAAATCTCAAGGTTTCAAAAATCACCTGCAAACAATTGAAAAAGAGTCAAACCTCAAATTAATCCCTGAAGTTACAATCTCAAATTATTTTTAGTCCCTAAAAGTACGAAAAAGAAATTTAGTGGCCAAGGGCTTGTCAACTTGATCCTAAACATTGACAACTATCAGCAATTTTGATTTCTAACTTTATTGTGCATTGGTCAATTTAGTCCCTAATATTAGGGACCAAATTGAGTGATGGTTGTCGAGGGATCAACTTGATTAACAATTGTGAAACTCAAGAACTAAATTTTCTTTCTGTAGTACTAGAGTGTGTTTGGATTAACGTTTGAAAGTCTTTGAACGGAATTTTGCACATTCCAAAACAGTGAAAAGAGAAGCAACTACCTTGTGTCATTGAATTTAATGTGTTATTTTGAATGTAACTGTTTTCCAAACACACCCTTAGATATCAAATTGACTAGTACTAGTAGTGTCAATTTGAGGACTGAAATGTTGTTTGAAGGTGATTTTAATCCCTTGAAATTGGCAGTGTCAAAACAGAAAAAACATTATTAATATATATATATATAGATAGATATAGATATAGAGATACACACCTCATTGTTTCATTGTACAACTAAAATCAAGTAGTGAAGTACTTACCCCTCGTGTATAAACCATGAGCTTATAGTCATCCCAGCTTATTTCATCTTCTGGTTTTTTACTTTGTTGGATTGCAAAATGCTCTTCCTGTATACCAGTTTGCTAAGGTGAAAACATACAATAACAATTGTTTCCAGAAGTAGAAAGTGAAGAAGAGCTTGTTTAAGATCCAATGCTATGACTCACCCTGACTTCTTGAAGAACTCTAGGATTATCATGAAGATATTTGATGGCCATCATTGTAGTAGTAGATACAGTTTCATAGCCAGAGTATAAGAATGTGATTATTTGATCAATAATTTCTTCATCATTGAGTTTATGTTTGAAATCCTCATTTCTCATAAGCTGATCAAGAATGTCAGCATGAGTAGCCAAAGAAGCTCTTCTCTTGACTAAAATATCTTTCAGTGTTGCAACCACTTTTTTCCTTGTCTGCTATGAACAACAGTTTGAGTGGTCAAGAATCAAGATACCCTCCATGTGAAGAAATTGAAGTGCATGACAAACTGAAAATGAGTGTTCAACAGCATACCTGAAGTCCTCGAAAGTAATTGGTGCCAGGAATTTTAATAGGCAGAGAAAATGTTCCTGACACTATGTTATCAAATGTGGCTTTAAAGGCCTCATGGAAAGGGCTTGGTTCATTTTCTACAATCAGTTTCATTGATACAAAAAATGCCATCTGAAAGGAGAAAAAAAAACTCAAGGAATGTAAACACAAGGGCCTGTATAGGTAAACTTCTCTATAAGCACTTATAAGAAAAGAAAAATGAAAAGCAAAAATGAAATAAGTTTTTCCATAAACTAAAATTAACTTATGTATAAGCTAATTTGTAGAAATTCTCTGTTTTTTGAAAAAACTAATATAAGAGAACTTCTACAAATTAGTTTAGACATAAGCTAATTTTTAGCTTATCAAGAATTTTATTCTTCTCTTATAAGCATATATAGAGAAGTTTATCTAAACAGGCTTTTAAGTGTACTATCTTCTTTAAGTGCTCCTTTGGTGTATCAACATGACTCAGAATATCCACACAACTCAAATTTATTGATATGTATAGTTATAGCATCTAAATTTGATTGAAATGAGCTGTGTATAATAAGGCATTTATTATGTTTTCTTTGTTGGCTATTGGACCGTTCGATTGAGGACAGGTAGACCTCTGATCCATGGACCTAATATAATGATTTCTAAAGGGTACACTTAATAAATAGGCGTGACTCCCTTGGTCACTTCAGGTCACGCATTAGGAAAGTTTATTGAGGGTTTTTCAGTTTTTAATCGACTTCAGAACTCCTCACTATGTTATCTGATGTGAACAGCTATTAATTAAATAATCTTAGAAAGAGTTGTGATACTTAATTATACCTGTTTGGTCTTTTGTTGTATATCAATGGTTTTACCAGCCCAATTGTCAAGGAAAGACTGCATAAACTTGTCAACTTCTGGCAAAAGATGGTCTCTAATTGCAGCTGGACCAATGAATGATAATATTGACCCTCTAATACGTTTATGAAGAGCACCATGAACTTCAGCAATGTTGCTATTCCCTAGTATATTCCTCATGGACACAGGGTAGCCAGGAACAAGACCTTTTGCTTCATTCTTAAGGATGTATCTGTTGAGTTCTGGATCCATGCTTATGACAACAGGAGAGCCTAATGCATGAGACTTGAAGACATTTCCATACCTACAAAGAAGATACATCAAAGAAAAATGAAGTGCACATATACGGATATACCATGATTCAGCATTGCATAATACGTACATAATGATTATTTGATAAGCAATATCTGATCTAGGATATGAAGTTTTAGAAAAATTGGAATGCTTATTATTAATTTTTTTCTTCCTCCCTTCATGTTTTGGTTTATCTTTATCTTTCCCAAATTGAGGTCTGTGGGTGGGAGGAGGGTGGTTGTTTTATAAATTCCTATTTTTTGAGTGTATACTTTTAAGTATGGTGCATTCTTATAAGATATGCGATAAAGCTTGTTAAACAGCAATTGAATAAGTATTTAAGGCTTTTATATTTAGATATAAATTTTTCTGATCCGGGGTGATTAAAGACCACAGCAAACACTGCGAGTCCTACAGATAAAAAGAGTGCATCCTCAGGAAACATCCTTATGCAAGCAAAGTCATATCTGCTACAGAAAAAGTTTTCTTCAATGGAGAGGCCTATGTATTAAGGTAACCATATATTTGGTCACTTCTAAAGCACCTGACATATCCCAGTTATCTATGTCTTCAAGACTTCTAATAAGCCTTAAGAAGAGGTAACTTATGGTAATAGTATGAAAATATATGAACGGTTAAAACTATTAAGCTGAAGCGAATGCTATGCCTTAGGCTAGATTACATCTACAGTGAAAATTTAACAACTACTAAGGAGAAAAAAAATGAATAGTAAGCTTCTTTCTAGCCCAAAAAGGAAAGAAGTCTATATCCTACTGTTTACTGAAAGTTAATCCACATCCCATTGTTTGCTTTAGAAATTTGGCAGGAGGTAAGTAGAGAACAACAGTGGCCAATTGTTTGTAGATGAATAACAACAATACTCAATAATAACTTGAAAATAAAAAAGACTTCATCTCTAAGAGGGTGGGTGGAGGAAAATAACAAAATGTAGAAATGTTAAAAGGCCACCTAGAAATACCTTGCTCTCTTGCACTTCATGAAATCTGGACCTTGTTTGAGAAACCCTGCAGTCTCACCAAAAATAGGCCAACCCATATTTCCTGGTGGCATTCCTTTTCTACTGTACCTTACCTCATTCCACTTCAGCAATACAAAGAATGCACAAAGAACCAAAGCCAGTACACAATACACTATTTCTTGTATTGACATGATGCTCAAAATCCTCAATAAGCTTCAGGAATTGCTGTTAACTTATAGCATGCTGCGAGAATGTGACTGGTTTTAGGCCAAGCCACTGAAAGTAGAGATCCTTGCAAAAGAATAGGAAGGTGGGGAATATTAAGTAGGCCAAATAATATACACCCCACCTACTCTATGATCATAACTGAGTGTGAGCTATATTTATTTGTGAGAATGTCAAGATATTGCCAAATTGGTATTCATTTTGATGCCATAGAAGATGTTCATTTAGCTTTATCTAGATGTGTGTAGGCAGTGGAATGCAAACTGTTGCATTCAACATCTGTGTATACCGTTCTCAAGATCGCTGAGTGGATTCATGAATATTAATTTTCCCTATACGTTTTGGCTAGTTCTCTTTCTTTCTTTCTTTTTTTTTTTATTTTTTTTTTCAGTTTTCCTGAGACACTATCCTAATATTTTGATGCAAAATCAATTAAAGACCTACCGTGATGTGTATCAAGCTTCTCATTACAAAAGTTGAGTTGGGATGTCAGCCTTATTTCGCATCAAATTTAACATCCAATGTAAACAAGTGTACATGTTGTTTAAATATACAGTTCATATTAAAGAAATAAATATATTAATTTTCTTTTAAAAAAATATTAGTTTCATACTTGTTACCCTTACCCCGTAAGCAAAAGAAAAATGAATGGGTGTGATGAAAATTTTGAATTATATTACAGAGTTACTCTTACTCATTCCTTTTGTGTTAGTTTAATGTGTTGACGCATCACCTGAATAATTCTTAAATTTACCGTCTCAAACTTTGACGCTTATACTTTTTTTAATAATTGATTAATTTAATGAACAATTAAAATATTTGCCCATATTAAAATTTAATATTTATTTTCATAATATCTTTTATTTACATCTACTTTTATATTGATTGAGATTACTAATTAAACTATTAATTATTCTCCATATATATGCTATACAATTTTTAAGGGTAAGATGATAAGTGTAGTAATTGAAAACCTATACTAAGGTTTGTAACCTTTTCTAAATGAATATATAAGGAGAAAAGTCATATATAATGGAATGAGTTACTCTCTCGCAATATGATGAATAAAGGTTGAAATTCTTATTAGAAAAATATTTATATTTAATATTTAATTGTCTTAAACAAGATGATCTCTAAAAGATAATATATGTAGAAAGATGAGCATAAGGGATAAGAGGGGTTTATAAGAGTCAATATTAGAGTGCTTCACGGTTTAGCGAAGAACTCTATAATTGTCCAACTTGCAATGAAGATTGTCCAACTTGCAATGAAGTAACTACTTGCAAGTATTCCAATGCTTAAATAAACTGTGTCTAAATGAAAAATATAAAAATTTAGAAAATAGATCGTAGCTAAAGAAGAAAAGAACTTAATTATACAATGGTATGTGAATAAAAACAAGTGCATAAGAATTGATCAGCTATTTATCAGTCGAGTATAAGTATGTTTAGGATATTGAAAATGTTCGATATGAATTTAAGTCGGATGATTGGACTCATGTTGGGCTTTTATTGGTTCAAAAGACAACCTAAATCCAAACATGTTGAAAAAATTTTAATTTAACTTTGACTTTTCATTGAAGCCTCCAAATAATATTGCAAACGTGCACTTGGTATATGAACATTTGTCATCGCATCCTCGTACATATCCTTGATCACTTTATTGTATTATACATGAACTTTTATATATGTTGCAAAGTGTATCTAAGAACTCTATCGCAGGCTTGAGATTTGTGAACATAATACGCAGTTCATGTTTCTACTGCTGCAATATAAACGAGCGTCTTCACTCCTCAATAAATGGATCACCTTAGTATAATCTTCAAGCGTGAAGCCAAACTGAGTTTCTGATACAGTTTCCTTACACCTACTCAAATCACAAACAAGATCTTTAAGGAGACGTATTTTGGGGCAGTGTTATTTTATTTTAGATTGAAAATCGATTTGATAAATTTGACTAATCATTCATTGTCGCATCAAATTAGTTACTTCTAAACTGCCATAAAATTATATAATACGTTGTATTAAATTAAATGTGGTGAATATATTGAGCAAGTTAAGTCTATTTTAATTTATCAAAAGACAGTAAATGTGTAAAGGGAAAAAAAGAAAAAACAAATAGTATAGATTTCAACCCCTAAAATGATTCAAATGATTGGAGGGGTGATGATATCAACTTTTATATTTCACTTAATATATATATATATATATATATATGATAATCATGTTTAAATAAATTTATTTATAAGTACTTAAAGAATAAATAAATAAAACAAATTTTCTTTATAAGTTAAAATCAATTTATATATTTAATTTTTATAGAAAAATTTTCATTTAATTTTTACAAAAACTATATTATTATATGAATTCAACTTTTCTCGCACGACAAATTTTTATTTACACCGTTTTGAGTTCCCTCTTCCATCACTAATATATAATCCCTTTCCACTCCATAATAATTTCTTACTGATATCCTTTTGAGTTAGCTTAGTTAATTAATTGTGGTACATAAATTGTAAGAATGTAAGTTTAATCTTATTTTTATTTTATTTTTTCATTCCGTTATCCACTTTCTTTCTCTCCGTTGTAACTTGCAAGTCCTAGTATGATTTGCTGCTATGATTAAAAAACCAAATGATAATTTATTTTTGACAATTAGGAAAAAGCTACTCTTAACACAAAAAAAATATATTAAAGGGAGATTTACTTTAAAAAATGTTTTCTTCTCACTTTTAATTACAAAGTATTACTTTATTTTTATCTTATTTCTTTTTTTTAATTATATAGAAGCAATAAAATTAATTTAGACTTAATTAAGTTTTTGGCTCTTCAGAAAATAATGAGTTTTCCATTTAGACCCTCATTTTTTAATTTTTTTTTTCTTAAATGAATATCCTAATAAAAAATTGTTATTAAATGATTCCTTCTGTTTGTTTTTTCGATTTTTTCCCGATTTAGAAAGACCAACTGAGAGAAACACGTGGTATTTAGAGGGAACAAAAGGAAAACATACAATATTTAGAGGAACCAAATGAGAAACGAAAATTATAGAGGAACTATTTGGAAGAGAAAAATGGTTCGTCAAAGTCTTGTTTGGAAAAAATAAAAAATGAAGGACCAAATGGAAAAATTATAAATTTTAAATAGACCAAAAGTTTAATTAAGCTAAGTAACTTTTTTATTATATTCACTGTTTCTTTAATAAACTTTTTAAAATAAAAAATAACATAAAAATAAAATAATATCTTTGTAATTAAAAGTGAAAACAAAAAATAAAAATAAAAAACTTTTTTTACAAACCGAACAAATAATGAAGGATATATACATTGGGAAAATATTGTTCTCATTTTTCTTTACTTTTAATAATTATAAATTTTCATCTTATTATTGTTTTTATTTTTTATTTTTAATTTTATATAGAAATAAGTGAAGATAATTTTTTATTATTTCTTATGTCAAGTTTCTAAAAACAGAAAATAATGTAAAATTAAAGTGACATTTTTATAATTAAAAATAAAAACAAAGACATTTTCTCAAATTTAAATACTTGAAGGGATTAACCAAATGCATAGACACTGTTTTTTTTTTGTTATGCATATGGGGTGCTTTGGAATAATTTATTTAAATTTTATTTAAGTTTATAAAAATGACTTACTATACTTATAGATTTTTTTAATTTATTTTAATAAATTTTATAATTAAATTTATTAGATTAATTTTCATGCAATAAAAACTTATTAAATAAACACTGAATTAAATTATTCATCCAAACACACCCCTATAATCAACAAATCTGCTGCATGTGCATGTTTATAGAAGATCTAATTAACTTCTTTCTCTCAAAAGTAGCATATGTTATGCCAATTTTGGACAAGTGTGAAATGTGCAAGTTAACCTATTGATTGCGCACCTCCACCAACAATAACACAATATGCTTCGTCAGACATTCAGAATGTCTCTAGCACATGCATTCACCATAAAGATGATGTCTACCTGCATAATTATTAACAAATTATTAATCAGTTTTTTTTTTCATGAATTATAATTTTCGGAAAAATTAAATGCTATATAAAAATTTCGCTGGGTGAAATGTTCTGTTATTATGAGCGTACTGCATTAATTTCAATGAAAACATTACAGGTGAAATAATAAACAAGTCTTATTTTATTTTATTTTTTAGAAATTACATATCATCTAGAAAAATAATCTTATTCAAAAAAATAAGACAATTATAAATTACAAAATTTTCAATCAAAATATTTAATATAATTATATATTCAAGATTCAATCTCAAAAATATTAATTAAGCTAGAACCTACGTATGAATTAATCTAAATACTTCATAGTAAATAAGAGTTTAATTTAAATAAATTATTATTATCATTTTTTTATATAATAATATAGTGTGTTAAAAAATATATTATTAATATTTCTCAATATAATATTATCATTCAATTGTGTATTATCAAATATTTCAAAGTTTAAAATATTTTTATAATAACTTGAAAAAGTGATGATGTATAACATGTCTGTAACTGCATCACATCAAATAAAACTTGATTCATTTTTCACATTCAAAGTAAAAGATACTCATAGTAGCTATGGAATTATGGAATTATAATCTTTAACTCAAGTTAAAAGGCTTTTACGTGGAATAAGACATTGATAAATTTGCAATAATAATATTTTAAAAGTAAATCTAATAAGTAAATATTTGAAATTAAAAATGAATTAACAATATCACGTAATAAAATTAAAATGGTTGTGAATATTACTTTAAAATTACTTAATTATTTTGAAAAGAGCTTGTACCCTTAAAAAAAAAAAAAATCTATTCGCAGCGACATTTGTTGTTGATAAATCTCAAATGTCACTAAAAACATTTTTTCTTAACGATAAAATTACCGTTGCAAGATCAATGGTTATATAGCGATATTTGGTATTGTAACCACTACCTACATTTTAACCGTGATAATTATTATTATCATTTTTTTTCCATTTATTTCTGTTATAACTAATTTGTGATAACCACTAAATTATTATTTTTATATGTTTTAACGATTATTATTATTAAAAAAATCATCTTTCTCATCGATCAAAGTTGTTGCGATAAAATAACTTTTTTTAATAATTAATATCGTTACAATACGATTTTTTTTTAACAACTAAAATTGTTATAATAAAATTTTTTTTATATAAATATCAAATGTGAAATTATAATCTTTTATAAATATTTATAAGATATTTCTCTTAAATATATAATGATAAGTTAATATTTGATTTTTTTACTTATTTCATATCGTACTTACTTTTTAAATAATTTATTTGTTTATAAATTAATCCTATCTTAAAGTTTCAAATTGATGTACAATATTTTTTTATTAGGTTTTATCTTTCCACGATTTCTAATTTTATTTTAAAAAGCAAATCTAAATAATGTAAAGAAATATTTATTTTATTTTTTTATATTTTATTTCTTTTATTTTTTATAATTCATAATATGTATTTCTTTATTATTATTACTGAAAATTTAAGTCACACAGATACAATTCAACTTAAAATCCAAATGAAATAAGAAAATAGAAATGGTACAATGATACCAATTCAACTTCTCAGCCTCAATACATAAATTAATGCAACCTATAAAATTAACTAAACAATTTCATAAAATTTAATAAAAATTGAAAAGATAAACATTTAGTATATCTCTAATTACTTTTTGAATTTATCTTTTTTGAAAAGTTTTTATTTTTTCAGTAGGGAATAAGTGGTAGATAGTGAATCTACAACTTGTTCTAAATTTATGGATCTCCATCTAAATAGTTTTCATCTTTCTCTACATTTATAGAGTCTTTTACAATCTTTGAATAAAAAGAATCTTTAACTTCTTCCTTCATCCATAAAATCAGAACTAATTGATAGAAAATACATAATTAATATATAAAAAATAATATAAAAGGTCAAAAAATATTTAAGAGCATATATATAGATAGTCTATTTTTCAAATTCTCTTTATATAACTTTTTTTTTGTTCAACCTCTTATTTATATGGTATGTTAAACTAGAATTTAAATAAGTCATAATGTATTTAATTATAAAATAAAGATAGTTTACTAAAAAAATACAATAAAAATATATAACTTATTAAATCTTTTCAACGAATGTCTCTTAAAAATCTTTTATAGGGTTAGTTTTAACTTTTAAGGAAAAAAAATGTTTTGATTATAAATTTAGGTTTGATTTTAAATTCTAACAATTATCTTATGTATTTGTTAGGCGAATAGAATAGAAAAAATTAATATGTTTCATTCTATATATTTAAAAGTTTCTTAATAGAATTAAAATAATAAGTTTTTTTTAATTTCATCTCATTGTATTCTTTTTAAAGTATACAAAACATAAAATAATCTAATTATTGAAATATATTTTTAATGTATTTAATTATAAAATAAAGATAGTTTACTAAAAAAATACAATAAAAATATATAACTTATTAAATCTTTTCAACGAATGTCTCTTAAAAATCTTTTATAGGGTTAGTTTTAACTTTTAAGGAAAAAAAATGTTTTGATTATAAATTTAGGTTTGATTTTAAATTCTAACAATTATCTTATGTATTTGTTAGGCGAATAGAATAGAAAAAATTAATATGTTTCATTCTATATATTTAAAAGTTTCTTAATAGAATTAAAATAATAAGTTTTTTTTAATTTCATCTCATTGTATTCTTTTTAAAGTATACAAAACATAAAATAATCTAATTATTGAAATATATTTTGAATTGATTAATATTATCCCAAAACATAAAATATTAGCTTTTTCCAACAACATTGACTAAATTAGCATAAAAAAACATGTTTTCTAGCAATATTATACATGTTGGCACGAAAAAGAAAGTTTTTGGGACAACTTTAAACACATTGCACAAAAAAATCTTTTTTCTCATTAATATTAGGTTTACTAGCATAAATTAACACATCTTGTCATTGACATTAAACATGGTGGCATAAAAGAAATACACTTTTTTCAACTACAAGCAATGTCATTTTATAAAATAATATTTTTTTAATGACATTTTATTTTTTCCTACTATATTAATTTTGTTAGAAAAAAAATTATCCTTAACAAAATTCAAATGTTATTATCAAGCGTCTATCTTTATCAACAACTCACTTGTGAAAAAAAAATAAAAATAAAAAATTAGTGGAATAACTTTTTTCTTGTAGTGGACATTTTTGTTCCAAAAGTACATATCCCTTCTTGTTAAGTAAAGCTGCAAACCTAAATGCCCTTATGATGGACATGTGGGTGATTGATTTTGGTCGACTTAAAAGCCACCCAAGGTTGATCCAGGGTATGCAACGCAAAAGTGCATGCCCTTTATGCTCAAAATTATCAACGAGTCCTCACGTGCAACCACTTGAATTCTAATGTGTGATTCGTCATCCCCATTGCTTTGGTCATTCTTTCTAAACTATATGTTTCCATTTTCCCATGCATCCTTTACCAACCTACATGATACAGTCAATAATCGGTGATCCATCACATCTCGTAATCCATCACAACACAAGACATGTCTCCCAAGTCAAATTATTGTCTATAAATCAACTTGATTAATTAGTATATTTTGCTCAGCTAGCATTTTTTAATTTGTCGCAAAACCTTCGTTTATACACATTATCCTTTTTATATTTTTGCTGTTTTCTTTTGGAAGTTTTGAACTACGTACTATATGTATTGAGATTGGCAAAGAAAATATTCATCTTATTGATATGAGAATGATGATGATGAATTATACACAATTGGACGTAGCAGGAAACAAAATATTGATTTTTAGAATTTGATTGAAATTTTAAAATACTATTTTAATATAATTTTTTATATAAACATAAAAGAATACGTAAAATAATAACCTGATAAAGAAAAATAAAAATAATACAGTTTTTTCTATCTTTATTCTTTTTATGGAACCATGTTTTTTTATTTTCTTGATTATTCACTTGCTGTCAGGCGATTCCTTCATGCAGCTTACAAGAGTGTGGAGGGAACTACCTACTCACTTTTAACGTTTATATATATATATATATATATAGTTATAAATTGTTTTTATAATTTGAAATGTAATAAAAAATTAATTCATAATAAATATTATTTTCACAAATTTATTTTTAGTCTTAATATTTTCACACTCTCTATTAGATATTTTTAATTTTTTTCTTTCAAACTTACATTTCAGACGTTATTCTTACAATAAGCCAAAACAAATTTCTCAACTATTTTAAACTATTTTTTTTTATCTTTATCTGTTTATTTCAATTTTTTAAGTATTTATTCCTTTTCAATCTATATTTTTATATTTCTAAATTAAATTTTAATATTTAAAAAATATCAATCCTATATATATATATATATATATATATATATATAATTAGAATAACCATCTTAAATGAGTATATTTTTATAAATTATTATTCAACAAGAGTATTTTTAATAATTTTTCTTCAATAGAAATGTTTTTTAAGAATTTTTTAACTTTTTATTTTTTTTCTATCTATTACTTTTATCTTTATTTTTAAAGTAAATTTTAATATTTGAAAAATTATCAATAATTAAAATAATTTTGTATCACAATATAATTTTTTTATCATAAATATAAAATATAATAATTATTTAAAATATTTATTTATTACAATTTTTAATTATAATATAATTTATATATTCAAAAATATTTATTTATTATGAATTTATTTATATAAAACAATATTTATTCTGTTTATTACACAAGCTACAATACCAATATCAATAGTTAAAAATAATTTTATATATTAAAATATAAAGTATCCATTATAAATTTTAATTTATATTTATATATTTAAATATATTTTATTATGAATTTTAATTATAACATAATTTTATATTAAATATTATTATCTATTATTATTTTAATTATATAAAAAAATCATGTATAATATATATACAAACTAAAGCACTAATTTATTAAAAAAATTATCTTCTAGTCATAAAATATTATATATAAAAATTTTTTTTTTTTTTAAAATAAGTAATAATCAACAGTAATTTATTATTAAAACACAATAATTTACATTAAACTCTCTCTATATATATCACCATATATATATATATATGGTGATTTTAATTTCATACCAAAATTATTAATCGAATTATCGGATAAAATATATATAACTCCATGAGTTGACATAATAAGCACTATACGTTCATAAATCTGTTTGATAAGAACAAGAATATTTGTTTCAATTTTTTTGAATTGTAAAAAAAAAAAAATAGACTGGCAAAAGTGACACATCTATAATACAAAACTAATCCTTCGTCCAGCAGAAAAAGCCGCAATAGACAAAAAAATTCCTATAAAATCTATATCCAGATCATGTGGATTTTTACCTGTTTGTATTACATAATATTACCCTTGCGTAGGAGGTATTAATTAGGTAAAACTGTTTTTATAACCACAAATGTTTCCTCGTAAATGATTGAAAAAACAGAGAAAATATAACTTCCTTGTGTGTCAGTTGTTTTCCGCCAATTAATTGTTTTATTGGAATTTTTGTAGGGCCACTCTACCTCCCGCTTACTTAAATTGCTTGTTTCTATCTTGTACATAGATTGCATATCATTTTGTAGTTCATATTAATTTGCTTCCATCATTTCCTCTTTACTTTCTACCGAATCCAGAATGTCACTTCTCTTCTATTTTTTTTAATTAAGCATATATTATATAATAATATATTAAATATAATTTTACTTTTTATATAAGTTCAGTTTGTATGTTATATATAACAGGATTTCAACTTAATAATAAATATATAAATAATAACTTTTACATTAGCATATATAACATTATATTAATAACTTTTAAAATAACTAATCAAGTTCTAAATAACATAACTAGTTATATATTATTCTTCTATTACAGAAAGTTTAGATATCCTATTAATATTATTAATTAATAGAAATAATTATAGAAGATTTAATCAATATTATCATGTATATAAAATATATTTTGTATCGTAATGGCTTCCGAGCTTTCTTAAAAAGCCTTTTCTAATTCTTTGTATATTTTTATTTTTATTTATTTTTACTTGAGTGATGACTTTCAAAGGAAGCCAGTTTACTTCTATCATCGCATTACAGTATATATTACATCATATATGTTTATAATATAAGGATACTAGAATCTTCTACTAGATGAAACGTTTATATTTTTTTAAAACATAATTAGCTATCAGAAATAATACTAAAAAGTATTAATATTACATATTTTACGTATACTTATGTTTAACTTACATAATCTATCTAATAAATATTAGATATATATATAACTATAAATACCTATATATATTCAAGCATATTATATTAACAATGCATAAAGACCAATAGTGTCCAAGAGTTTGAAACATTACCCTTTTGATGATTATGTAAGTGTAAGGAGTAAAGACAAATGGCATGTTTCTATTATAGTGTAAGTTTCTTAATTAATGGGGATTAGTATTTTTTAACGGTCCAGTTAACATTCTAATGATATAAGTATGGATATATTAGCCACTAAATATGTGGGGTTAGTACTTGGTAATTTCTTATTAAAAAAATCTCCTTGTAAAATAATACTATATTAATTCAGAGTGTCACCAAAATTTTACATTAGCTTAATTATAATTAATAATTGTAGCACCTCTAAAATGTCCGGGCCGGAATGACGTCCCAGCCCTTCTCCCGAAGCCGGCCCAATTCCTGGCATTTGGACCATTCGGCATGATCCAAAAGCTGAGACAGGTCCAGTCCACGTGTTGACCCGGTCTTCGTTTGACTCGCTCCCCTCGACGAGTCTCCACACCCCAAATGGGCCCAAGCGTCATGGGAGAAACCGAATGGAGAGAATAATATCTCGAGAGAATCTTGGGATTCGGTTGTTATGCAGCCTCTCCCGTAACCCTATATAAAGCCCGGCAAAAAGAAGTGAAAAGGACATCAACAGAGGGAGAGAAAAAAGAGAGGACTAGCAGAGACCAAAGAGGAAGAGCAACCGGAGACAAACCAGAGAAATTTACGCATTTACACGCCGCCGAGACGAAAGGAGGACCCCAAGGGCCGGAGAGAAGAAAGACCAAGCATTGGACAAAGACAGGGGAAGACACGCCCACCATCTCCAAGCACCGTGGTTAGTATCTTAATCCTCTTTTTTACCTCGGTCAAGTCGAGTTCCCTACCACCCTTCTCAAACCCAAATCCTCACTGCAGGCGAGTCCATCTCGCCGCCTAGAAGCACCAGCCTCACGTAACCTCAACCCGGACTTCGACCCGGCCTCCTCAAGCCGACTTCGGTCTCGGTCCACGCCGATGATGGCGAGGCCGACTTTCGGACCCGCCATAGTAGGGCCGAGCCGACATGACGGGCCGAGGCGACACGAGTCGGCTGATCCCACTACAAAACCATCATGCCTAATCCGACTTGGTTCCCAGCGGGTAAACGAAAGTCATCCCTTATCCCCTTTACTCACCTCCCATTAAAAGGAGAAACCAGTCAAACCTCCCCACCCAGAACTACGTGGACTTTGAATCCTCTAGGCCGAGGTATCGTAGGCCTGGGGGCACACCCCTATCAAGTCAAACCTTAAAAACCAAAAAAATCCAAAGTGCCAAACACCGTCCCTCCTCCCATATAGCTAGCCCGAGGTAACTATCAAGTGATAGGCATGTGGGGCCCCCACGCCAAGCGTGTAACCAACTCCCGAACCCACATGTCCGATTCGAGACCAGCCTTTGCCAAAAGGTTTCTGGCGTTCCCTTAAACCAAAACGCCGGTGGCGACTCCTTACTTGGCCGACTACTGTTTCATTCCGCCCAACGCCACGATTTAGGTTGTGACAGATGGCGACTCCAACTGAGGGAAGATAAGCTGAGAGTTGAGCCTTGATAGGTTAGCGTGAGAGAGACCGGATGAGACCCGTCGGCCGGTTTCCCCTTTTTGTATTTTTTTATTTCATGCATGATTGTTTTATTCTTTTCGATTATTGTCATCATAATACTGTGGGGTTCATGCGGGGCAGAGCACAAATGAGGTGTGAATGTGAGGGCCTTATTCCCAGGCCTGTGAGTTAAGGAGAGAGAATGTGTAGTGGTCTCCATACTAGAGGCGTCTCAAACTGGGGATCACGATAGTTCCACTTGGGGCCGACTGGCCCTAGGGGGTAATCATGTTCTCGGATAGCTATCCCTCCATGGTACCGCTCCCCTCAGGGAAAGTCTATAGACCCAAGAGCCTGGTTGGTGAGGATGATTAGAAAAGCCCAAGAGAGAAGGGGGGAACATAGCCCATCCAACCATACGCCTGATTAAGGGACAACCAAGCGAAACCGAATTGGAGTCGGCTAGTATAAACCGAGATGGAATCAGCTAAAAAAAAAAAAAAACACCTCTTATGCCAACCCAGCATGCATACATTTCATGCACCACATAAAAAGAAAAAAAAAAAAAATCATGCATTATGATACATTGATCACGGAAATTTCAGATAATGGAAGTAGGGTCACAATATTGGGCTAGATCACCTCAGCACGTCCAGGCTAAGGCACCGAACGTCCAGACCCTTCGCTGCTGGGGCAACTGCCTGAAAGGCCCATGGCGAAGACGCTTCGAGAAGCTCCATGGCAATCTTCTGAGCCTACTGGAGGTTGAAACTCAGCCAGCCGCATTGGAAGCCCTCGTCCAGTACTACGACTCACCAATACGGTGCTTCACTTTCAGAGACTTCCAAATGGCGCCAACCTTGGAGGAGTATGAGCGATTGATGGGATTACCACTCGTCGAATCCCCACTCTACTTCCATCAAGGCCAACGCCCTTCTTGGACCACTATCGCCAAACTATTAAGAGTACCGGACACGGAAGTTGCTAAGTGGAAAAGGAACCGCAACGGTATAGAAGGAATACCCAGGGTGTACGTAGAGGAAAGACTGCTCCAGTTTCAGGAAGAACAGGATTGGGACGCCATGATAGACGTGCTAGGCTTACTCCTCTACGGGGTGGTGCTATTTCCCTACATCGAAGATTACGTCGACCTCGCAGCCATAGAGGCATTCTTGGCTAAGAAGGACAGAGGGGAAAACCCCACCATGGCTCTCCTAGCCAACACCTACTACACACTTAGCCATTGCGATTAGGCGGGAAACGGCGAACCTTAGATGCTGCACCCCTCCTGTTGTACCTCCGGCTGACTGCCCATCTCTTTTAATGCAAGACCAAGACTGTTTGCCCAAAGAGAAGACTTCAAATGGAGCTGCATAAAGAAAATGACCAAAGAGCAAAGTGGGTAAGGCAACTAGAGAGGCCACCGAAAAGGACAATTCGTTGGTACCTCTGTCCGGAACGAAAGGCAGAAATGATCACTAGCTGTGGGGATTATCCTAACGCCCCCTCCTCGGGACTCGGGGGGCTATCAACTATAACCCGTAGCTAACCGCCCGGCAAGGGCGGGTTCCCCATGGTCTCGAGCCCCGTCCCAGAAGTTCTCACTCCCTCTGATAGAAGGTCAGCAGAGGCCAGCATCGCGCAAAATCCGACAGGCTTGGGCCAGCGTCGTCGGACAAAGGAGCAACGTGGCGAACCAGGTTGTGGGACCTCACCCGAGTACAGAGCTGGCTCGAGCAGCGTGTCCACCTTGTAGGACTGCCTTGGGGAAGTATCCTACGCCGGGACCAAGCAACCCAGGCTTACGAGATCACAGGGAGACACTCCAAGTCAAGGCCTCCAAGGCACCCTAGAGCAAATGAAGACAGAGCAGGAACGCTGAAAAAGAAAAATTGGAAACAGCTCTAGAAGAGGCCCGACAGAACGACGGCCGAGCGATGAATTTAGTAGGAAAGCTCGGAGAAGGAGGGGTCGTCTCGAAAATAAAGCCGGGTGTCTAAAGACCGCTTGATCGGGAAGCGCATTCGAGTAAAGAAGAACGCGACCAACTAATGGCCGAAAAAGAACGATGGAGAAAGTCGTAGCCATCCTCAAGGCTAGGAAGCCAAGAGAGAAGAAGAAATGCAGGCCCTCAGGGAAAGGACACACTTACTCGAGGAGGAACTTAAAGCAGCCCAACTATCGGCGAACACCTACAAAACCAAAGGCGATTCGGATTGTTAGCCTTGGTCGAGGCCCGAGGAAAGATCGACGAAGCAAAGTCTCAACTCGAGGAGCTGAAAAGATCCTAGAAAGTTGGAAGCTGAGGTGTCAAGATATCGCGACGGCTTTGAAATACAAGTCGAGCCGCTACGGACGCCAAGAAGGTTGGAAGGACAGATATGTCGAACTAGCATGGCTCGCCAACCAGGCACTGATGAGCATTCCCCGAAGGCTCCGCGCGGCAGAAGGCATGATGGATCCCACTAAGACGCCAAGAGAGGTCAAAGAGTTCTTAGAACACTGTAGGGCAATGTATGATATGGTGAAGGAGCTATCCGCCCCACCATAGGAAAACATCTTGTATTCTCTTCCAATAAATATTATTTTGAATTTCCGTGACTCAATGTTATCATTGCATTTGCATCATTCATCCATACAGACACACATCCCCTAAGCAAAAAACAACAATAAATAAAAAAAAAAAAAAAAAACGAAAGACATAAACTAATCAAAAAAACATATACCAGGAAAGAGAAATCGACTGCGCCCCACCGATACCACACGCGATCCAAGACTAAAAACATGGAACAAGCAATGGAGGAATTGGAACAGCTGAACGCCGAGATAAGGGCAGAAATGAGAATGGAAATGGGGCAAATGAAAGAACAAATCAACAAAATGTTCGAGATCATCACTCGAAATGCAGCCCCAAGCCCCCCAAGATCCCCAGGGCGGAAGGCTCCTAAGCACCGCCACATCGGGGACACCTATGCATCCCCCGATTCACACCCCCCTGGCATGGAATGCCACTACAGAAAAACCCGCCGGCCCCCAAGAGCAACCAGCGGAACACCTCGGGACTAGGCCGGGGGCAAGGATCGTGTCCCGGCCTTTCCCGGCCCCCGTGAGCCACAATCTACTATCACCCTCTCGAATCGGCCGCACACCTGGGCGGCCCCGAACCAACCATCCTGTGCGACAAGATCAACGCACTCGAAGAGCGAGATGCGAGCCATTGAAGGAACCAGTAGCCATGGCATTGACGCTGCCAATCTATGTTTGGTTCCCCCACATCGAGTTACCTGCCGATTTCAAGGTTCCTAAGTTTGAAAAGTACAAAGGAAGTTCTTGCCTACGTGTACATCTAGCCATGTCTTTGTCGAAAGATGGCCCCCTACACCCAACAAGACAAAATCTTGATGAACTGCTTTCAGGACAGCCTTTTGGGGCAGCATTGCGATGGTACGTCGGTCCTAGACAACGGGCACATAAAGACTTGGAGAGACCTCGCGGGCCTTCCTACGGCAATACAAGTACAATGAGGATATGGCCCCAGACCGCCTCGCCCGCAAAAAACTTGTCCAAGGCCGACGGGAGGCTTCAAAGATTACTGGCAGAGATGGCGGGGAGTTAGCTGCCCAGGTCCAAATACCCCTCTGGGAAATGGCTTCCATGTTCATCGACACCCTCCCTCGCCCTTACGACAAGGTCGTAGGAAGCGTAACTTCCAACTTTGCCTGACCTAGTCGTCATAGGAGAAAGAATAGAAGCCGGCATTAAGCGGGGAAGGTTTACATAAGACCAGGGAAGCGCAAGCTTCGTCAAGAAAGTAGAAAAGGAGGAGATACGAATGTCAGAATAACGGATCCCCACGCCCACAAGGCCAGCGAGTAAGCTCGTCTGAGCAAAGACGGGGATAGTCTCTTTACCTGACCCGTCACCCCAAGGTTGGGGCAAAGCAGCTACACAGAAACCCAAAACCCCGTGTGGCCCGACAAAGGAGAGTCTTCCTCCCTCCCGATGCCTTACTCTACCCTCTTCCCTCTCCTACTCGTAGAAAGGCATGATAGCGGTTATGCCATTTAAACCGCTAGAGCCTCCCTACCCCGGTCTTACGACCCCAAATGCAAAGTGCGACTATCACTTTCGGGGCCGTGGGGCATTCCCAGAAAGGTCTTTGGAGTTTCAAGCATAAGGTCCGAGGATCCGATAGAGGCAGGTGGCTTGGATTTGAGGGGAATAAGCCCAATATTAGTACAACCCTCTCCCGCCCACGAAGGACAGACTATCAATGCGCTAAGCCACAACACCGACACTCAAAGTGCGGAAGAGGAAATAATCGCCGTCGTGGGTTGACAAGGACTGTTCCTTTCCAACCGATCATCCGATCGACCGATCCGCCCCACCCTTGATCATTACGGCCCCACCTAGGCCGGCTTACAAAGATAATCACGCTGTCCCATGGCATTACGACCGGTGCCCGAGGAATCCCCTAGAGAGCAGACCAGGGATCTCCCAAATAGAGGAGGTTACTAATATTGCAGAACCCCGGGGATGACACGTAGTGGAAGGATCTATACCCTGTTCCAACCTCGGAGGAAAAGACCCTGGGGAGTCCGAAAGGGGCGCCCTAAAGAGAAGGAGGCCAAGAATTCTCAAACTCATTCGCTACACAGCGAGTATGAATTGTTGGACCATCTGAACAAGACTCCGCACGCATCTCGCCCGCTACTACTTGCTGAATTCGGAAAACCACCGCAACCTCTTGCTTTGAAAGTCCTAAAAAGAAGCCCACGTAACCCCGGACATCACCGCTGGAAGATTTGGAGGCATTATTATAGTCTCACTAGCTCAGAACAGTTGACCTTCTCGACGACGAGAGATCCCTACCAAGCGAGGCAAAGATAACCAGCCCCTTCATATTGCTGTCAAATGCGGGACCTACATGATCACCAAAGTACTAATCGATAATGGCTCTTCCTCAACGCCCCGCCAAGGCCACCTCGACAAGCTAGGTACCACCCATATGCAATCAAGGCGAGCCCACTAATAGTGAGAGCATTCGAGGGTTCAAGAAGGGACGCTCATGGGAGAAATCACTCTCCCATCCACATCGGCCCTTCCCTGCTCCACGCCCTCTTCCAAGTCATGGATATTCGCCCTGCATACAGCTGCCTCCCCGAAGGCCTTGATCCACGTGCGGGAGCTGTGCCTTCCTCCCTTCATCAGAAGGTTAAATTCATCGCCGACCAACAGTTGGTCAACGTAATGGGGGAACAAGAATTGATGATTAGCACCCCCACACCTGATGGATACCTCGAGGGAGAGGAAGAGGCCCTGGAAACTTCCTTCCAAGCACTCGAGATCGCTGCAAGCCCGAAGGAGCCCCCGTCTGCGGCGGAAAACATGGCATTTCAAGTCATGATCAAAGAGGGGTACCAACCTGGCAAAGGGCTCGGTCCTTTCTAGAGGAATCAGCAATTGAAATCCAGAAAATAAAGGAGAGCCGGACTCGGGTACCAAGCCGGCGACCAGGCAAGAACACGTCCAACCCAGGCAGCGTGGGGCCAACATTTCGCTCGTGAAAATGTGGCAATGATAGGCAACGAGCCCGAGGTCAGTCCGGGGAGTCCACGCCGAGGACAGCTAGCTAATTGGACGACGGAGCCACTTTCATGACGAATTTCTCTTTTGCAATGTAATTCCTTTTGTAACTCGCCTTTCGGGGCGACTTTCGAATTAATAAAATTTAGCATGCATTTTTCATCCATTTCCAGTCACCTTCTTTTCCTTTCCCCGTTCTTTCACACTTAAATTTCGCTTAAAAAAAACGGAGGAAACTCCCTTAAAAAACACCACCAATAACGAACCTGTCCCTAAACAATGATACAAATGCGTATGCATGGACCCTAGTCCTATTGAGGAACCGGTAGAGAGGAAAGACGCCTTAAATTGAAGCTTTGGCCGAGGTAGAAAGGCAGATAGAACTGGAAAGACCAAAGTTCCAACCCTTGGCCAGGAGTTAGAAAGCGTGAACCTGGGGGACGAGGGGAATAAGAAAAAGAAGTGCGAATAGGAAGTCGATGTCACAAGAATCGAGAAAGGCCTCATAGAACTCTTACAAGAGTTCTCACATATTTGCGTGGTCATACCGAGACATGCCAGGCTCGACCAAAAGATAGTGGAACACCTCCCATGCTCCCAAAAAAGCCAGCAGTTGCGAAGAATGAAACCCGACGTGGCCTTAAAAATCAAGGAGGAAGTAGAGAAGCAGTGGGACGCCCGGTTCCCCGGCCAGATCTAACTATCCCCAATGGGTGGCAAACATCGCACTGCACCCAAAAAAGGACGGAAAAGTACGCATGTGTGTCGACTATAGGGATCTAAACCAGGCCAGCCCCCAAGGATAATTTTCCCTTACCCCACATCGACATGCTCGTAGACAATACGACATGTCATGCCTTCTTCTCCTTCATGGACGGTTTCTGTATAATCAAATTCTAATGGCGAAGGAAGATCAGAGAAGACGACCTTCGTCACCTTATATGGGAACGTTTGCTACAAGGTAATGCCATTTGGTCTCAAAAAATGTCGGGGCAACCTACCAAAGAGCGATGGTAACCCCTGCTCCACGACATGATGGCATGTGGAAATCGAGGTATATGTCGACGACATGATTGCAAAATCAAAAACTCCGGAGCAGCACATCAAAGATCTACGAAAATTATTCGATAGACTTCGCAAGTACAGGCTAAGACTTAACCCGGCCAAATGCACCTTCGGAGTAACTTCGGGAAAATTGTTGGGCTTTGTGGTAAGCTTTAAAGAGGTATTGAAGTGGACCCTGATAAGGCAAAAAGCTGTCAGGAAATGCCCCCTCCCACAACAGACTCCAGAAGTCCAGGGCTTCCTAGACGGATAAATTTCATAGCCAGATTCATTTCCTAATTAACGGCAACATGCAACCCCATATTCAAACTCCTTCGAAACGGCATAAGTTCGAATGGGATGCAGAATGTCAAGAAGCCTTTTGAGAAGATCAAGCGGTACTGAGCGTCTCCGGCCCTTCCCCCCGGCCCCTGAAAACCTCTGATCCTGTACTCTCACGGTGCTCGACTTGTCCATGGGCTGCATGCTAGGACAACAAGATGAGGCTGGAAAAGAACGAGCAGTCTACTACCTCAAAGAAAAGGTTCACAGATCATGAGAGAAGATACTCACCTTTGAACGAACTGTTTGCGCTTTGGTCCGGGCTGCCAAGAGGCTTCGACCATACATGTTGTCCCACTCAGTCCGCTAGTAGCCAAGACTGACCCCATCAAATACATACTGAAAAGCCCGCACTAACCGACGATAGCACGTTGGCAAATGGCTCTATCCGAAGTTCGACATCGCTATGTGAGCCACCATCTAAAAAGGGAGCCGCCCCAGTAGCATCACTCCGGCCTATCACCCATCGGCAGATCCACGCCCGGTTTCCATGAATTCCTAGACGAACACATCATGGTAAATGTGAGACGAGTCCCCGACCAAAGAACGAATGGACGATGGGTTCGACCGGGCGCCTAACGATCGGGAATGGATTGGCGTGGTCTTGCCCAACCGACCACTACTTCCCTTTCGCCGCCAACCTCCGGGTTCGACAGACAAACAACATGGCAGAGTACGAAGCCTGCATCTACGGGATTCCGCCATGGCCCTGAACACTGTGTCAAGAAAACTCCGGGTCTACGGAGACTCCAAATTTGGTGATTTATCGGGCCCGCGAGAACGGGAAACGCTGACAAAGAAACTCATCCCGCACTCACCACCACGTGAGGGAGATGATGAATCCTTCGACACCGGCCACATTCCACCAATGCCACGCGAAGAAAAAATGAAATGGCAGATGCCTTGCGACCCGTCAAATGGCATTTAGTAAAATGGATCGCGGAGATGACCATACATGTCCCGAATCGCAGATTGCCACCACCTGGTCTCGTGAGCACCCAAAACGACCTGTGAACCCCTGGTACTCGACATAAAAGGTACTTGGAAAGGGGAATACCCTGGTGTTTTAAAATAGCAAAAGGACATTGAGAAGGCTGGGTGTGCTACCTCTTTGAGCGGAAAACGTGCTATACAAAAGGAGCGACAGACACATTGGTGATGCGTAGATCGCCCCGAGGCCGAACAGATATTACAAGAGGTCCACGAAGGACCTTCTAAGACTCCATGCAAGCTGCCATACTTTGCCTCGCAAGATACTCACGCAGGGTATTACTAGACTAAGTTGGAATCAGACTGTCACCAACATGTCCAAAGGTGTTTGAAATGCCAGTCCACGCCGATCGTATCAATGTCGCTCCTTCTTCCCTACACAGTTTGGTCACGCATGGCCATTCTCTATGTGGGGCATAGATGGATCGCCCATCGAGCCCAAGGCTTCTAACGGGCACAAAGTTCATATTAGGGCCATTGACTACTTCACCAAATGGGTAGAGGCAGCGTCGATTCAGCCATAACACGTAAGCGTAGAAGGGTAAAATTCCTCAAAAGGACATCATCCGGCCGCTACGGTATCCCATCCCACGCCATTACGGATAACGGCACCAATCTGAACAACAAGATGATGACGAACCAGAACAATTCCAAATCCGCATCACAATTCTACTCCCTACCGTCCCCCGATGAACGGAGCCGGTAGAGGCCGCCAACAAAAAATATCAAGAAAATAATACGAAAAAATGGCTGAATCCACAAAGATTGGCATGAAATGTTACCCTACGCACTACACGGATATAGGACCTCTGTGCGAACCTCCACCGGAGCAACACCTTATTCCTTGGTCTATGGTACCGAAGCAGTCCTCCCAATAGAGATTGAAATACCTCCCTAAGCGGTCCCCGGCCGGCAGCAATTAGAAGACGCCGAATGGACCCAAAGCGCCACGATCGCCTAAACTTGATCGAGGAAAAACGCCTCACGGCCCTATGCCATGGTCAGCTCTACCAGAGCAGAGTTAAAAGTGCCGACAAAAAAGTTAAACCCTGAGGTTCCGCAGATGTGACATGGTCCTCAAAAAAGGTACTACTAAACGCCCACAACCCGGGAGGAAAATGGGCACCCAACTACGAAGGGGTCCTATGTGGTAAAGCACGCTTTCTCAGGTGGGGGCACATACTCTAACTGACGCTGAAGGGCGTGACCTCAAACACCCCGGTTAACTCCTGACTCGGGCCAAGAAGTTCTTCCTTTGAAATCTCGCCTAAGCAAAGAAGGGAAAGTTGTCTACATCCAACCCAACCAAAATAGGATTAGGAAAACCAAGTGCGAGGCCACCTCGTTGATCCTATCAAACAACCCATCCCGCAAGAACGCACAAAACCATGTTTTCACTTTGTAAATCACACATTGTCAATAAAGCCCTGCTTTCATTTTTATCTCCTTTGTGTTTTTTTTCATGCTAAGCTTCATTAATTCAACAAAAAGAATTTACATTGCTAAAGAATAGTTTGCAATCAAAGGCACTGCCTCCAAGCTATCGACCCCTCGTGATCATTGATGGCTCAATAGCGCGGCAATATCCCTCGTCGAAAGGCCAAGCGCAATAAAAAAAATAATAATAATAATAAAAAAAAACAACAACAATGAAAATAATGACACTAAGTGCGCATTCCTAGGAAATAGGAGAAATTTGCACTCTAAGTTTACCCTAGGTTGATTCCACCTTCTGGTTTGACCAAGTCAATTAATTAGGCATTCCCATAAAAAAAAAAAATAATAATAAAAATAATAATAATAAAAAAATATATAGCAAAAAAAATATATACAAAAATAAAAAAGAAACGACGTGAAAAAAAAAACAAGAGAAATAATAAAACAATTCTCATTTCATAAATAATAAATTGCTTTTACATAATCATCGGGGAGGGGAGTCAAGGAGGGAAACAAGCTTCCCATCCTTGATTTCTAAAGTAATGGAAAATGGGCTCAAATCAAAGTCCAAGGGGCCACAAGAGACTGCTCTGCTGAAGGGCCTTCTGAAACCCGCCTGCGGTTGGGCTACGATAGCACCTTCCAAGAGCTCCTCTGCTAGCAAGGCGTTCCCTTTGTCGAGGCGCAACCCTTGAGCAGCGTTGACCCCGGCCTTCAGTGCAGTCCCAGCTTGGCCTTGGTTTCCTTTGTCCCCCCTGCTTCTCCGGGCCGCAGTCGGCTATGTCCAGATCCTTAGACTCTCTAAGGCATCTGTTGTAATAAGTGCCGCCTTGACCTCGCCGCTTCAATTTTCGGCTTTGGCTTCGGCCTCCCCTCTGTCGCCTTTTGGGTCAGGTGAGTAACCCATTCAGCAAGGCGACATTGCCCCCATGGATCCGCCCGACTTAACGACTCCCAAGTCAGCCCACAAACCTTCTCGGTCATCCTCGGCTTGGTACATACGCCTTCACCCTCTCAACCTCGGCCATAGGGTCCTGGTTGGCTTTTAGCCACCTTTCAAATTCTTTTTATTGAGCCTCCTTTCAAAGACAATTTGTCTCCGCTTCTTCACTGCACTTTGACACCTCTGAAGAAGCCAACGAATTGAGATGATATAGGCTTCCAAAGATATCAAACGCCCCATTCCAATTCCCCAAGAGCCCAAGAGCCTGCCATTGAGGAATTGAGTTTGGGGGAACCACCCCTGAGGTCCACGTCCACAAAGATCTTTACATTATCGTGGGGCCTTGAAACAGACAGCCTCAAGGCAGCCTGACCCGAAGAATGGTAACCTCGCCTCTCCGTCAGTCTGGCCTGAGACGAACTAGGGGCATGACGCCTTCCCTTCTCCCTAGCAAGCCCGAGGGCTTCAGCTTTCCCTCTGGCCCCTTGTGTCCGCATTATCCGCAAGGGGCCTCGCTCGGCCCGAAAGCAGCATGCTCACAGACCAAGTGGCCTGCTGCGTGGCAACCACAAAGCAGAGTCCTAATGCCCTGGCCACACGCTGACTCGCATCTGCCTAAGCAGGCAATCGACGTCCGGCAAGGGAGCCGGCTCAGTTGGCGGGTGCCGCTTGCACTTCCGCTGGTGTCGACTCGGCCTCGACTGGCCGCACTCTGAGACTTCATTCCTGGACTCAGTCCCGTTGGGCCAATTTCACCTTCTTGATTGGGCCCATGTCGATCCCCTCATCTTCAATCACCCCCCGTCAACGAAAAAATAAAGACATTAGAAACTCTTCTATGCCCAAATAAGAAAAAACAAGACTCACTTTTTTTCAAATAGAAACAGGCTTCCTCCCAAGAGCCAAAGCCACAATCTCCTTTGTAGTTCATCCCTATTATCCAACAGTTGAGAGTCGCTTTCTCCTCACGAGAAAGTCGGCTCTTCAAGGCCCCTGAGGCCTTCAAAGGCAGCCTCCAGTACAATGGCATAGGCTGTCCATCCGCACAAGGACCCTTCGGCTTAGGGCCCTTATCTTCAAAAAAAAAACGGCCCTTGGAAGGCCTTTGTAGGACGCCGTGTGAGGCGGTGAACAAACTAGTATTGGGGGGGTGCCAAAGAAACCAACCCACCTTCTTCCCCACCTCGGATGGTGTAATGGCTTAGGAACACCGGGGCTGAAGGAGCTAGAGTCAACGCAGCCAAGACTACCTTGAACGCTTGAAGAGCCGCCACCCATTGGGATGAAGTTGCGAAGGAGCTACACCCACCAACCTCAAAACGTCCGCTCAAAGCGGTCCGCAGGGAAGGTCACCCCTTAAATCCAAGAGAACGGTTTCAGACATGTAAACGAAATCGCTTCCCTCCCCCCGACACGGGTGCACCTGCCCGAAGGAAAACAAATGGTCATCTCCAATCTAGGGGCGTGAGGCCCACACCCAATCCCCCCCGGCAAAGAGGGATTCCACCTCTTCGGTGTCATCTTCGAGCCATAGGACAAGACGCCCCGGTGACCCACTCATAGTGCTCCTCCCCGACAAAGCCGGGGCACCGCTCGAGACGCTTTTGTCCGCCATAGCTACGTGAATGGCAGCTATGGCCTCAAGATCGGGAACCAAGAAAAAAGAAGAAGACGAGGAAGCTGAACTTCTACAAAGACCGACATGGTCGACGGGGAAAAGTAGTTGAAAGGAAGAGAAGCCTTGAAGAACAAGCGAGAGAAAAGAAAATCCTCGGCTCAAATCTGGAAAATGGGGAAATGAGTGCCAACGGGTAGCTAAACGCCTATTTATAGAAATAAAAAAGCCACCTTTAACGAAAGCAATGACGCCATTAAACAGGCGCAACTCCCCAAGACGCGCAATCATCACCCTCGAATTAATGCGCCCCAAGGAACGAAACGACACATCAATGCACCCCGAGGAACGAAAAAGACGCCATTAATGCGCCTTCTAAATGAAAAGACAAGCTTAGAGGCGCGTGCCTCAAAGCGACCTTGAGTTTCAAAAAAAAAATATAATAAAGCAATAAAATGAAAAACAAAACATAAAGGAAGAAAATAAAAAGGAAATACGTAACTGAAACGAAGCACAACA